>JARYHS010007075.1:13952284-14216698 GCA_031002005.1 Vandiemenella viatica
CTGCTGCTGTAACTTTCATCACAGTGGCCTTCAACGAAATCATGGCGAGAGGCCAATTCCCACAAGTTTGGAAACACGCTGAGATAGTGCCGGTTCCTAAATCAGGCAAGGACAAGAGGTCTCCCAGATCCTACAGACCTATTAGCCTACTGCCAACGATTTCCAAGATCTTTGAGAGACTTTACCTCAAAAGATTTCGTAGGGTATTGGAAAATGAACAAATCCTGCCCGACGAACAATTTGGCTTTAGAAGGAACCACTCAGCACCGCAACAACTTCTTAGAGTGGTGGAATCTGCCATGGGAGCCATGGACAAAAGGGAGTATTTTGGTGCGGCGCTCTTTGATGTGTCACGTGCCTTTGATTCAGTCTGGCACGCTGGTCTTCTATACAAGCTGTTGGTACAAGGGGTACCCATGACACACGTGAGACTCCTCAAGAGCTACCTCTCTGATAGGACCTTCCGTGTGATACTAGACGACGCAGTCTCCTCCGTGAAGACCATCAGAGCTGGGGTGCCACAGGGATCAGTGCTGGGCCCTGTCTTATACAACATCTATACCTCGGACCTCCCGAGGACAGAACAAGTCGATTCTGCCCAATACGCTGACGACACTGCTGTCTTCACCAGAAGCATCAGGGCCACGCATGTGAGGACCAAGCTTCAGCGGGCGTGCAACAACATAGAACACTGGGCGACTAGCATTCAATGCCACAAAGAGCCAAGCTCTCATAGTCAGCAGAAGGACCATTCCTCACCTGCAACCCCTCAACCTGTTCGGAGAAAACATCGAGTGGACTCCTACTGCCAAATACTTAGGCGTCACTATGGACAGGAGACTGACGTGGAAAACACACGTCAGGAACCTCCGCAACAAGGCTATGGGTAGAATGACAGTTTTATACCCCATTCTGAACCCCTCATCATCACTGCCGTCGCATCTTGGGATTCGCCTCTACATCGCATTAATAAGGCCAATAATAGATTATGCTGCAGTAGTTTGGGGCAGTGCTGCTGACACACACCTCAATCTACTGAAAAACTATACAAAATCGAGCCATTAGATATGCTTACAAAATACCGCGGGAAACTCCAACAGTCCACCTACACGAAATAAGTGGACTACCGCGCCTCAAAGACAGATTCCGCAAATTAGCTGCGAAATTCTACAAGGAATGCAGAGAATCAGACAACCCGCTTATTGCCAACCTGGGTAACACAGTCCATCTAAACAACAACTTAAGATGGCCTGACAAACTGCTCCGTGAGTTATAAGCTCCCGCAAAGACACGCCAGGATAAGACTAATCCGCCAATGACAACACCGATGAGGACACCATATTAAAATGGAAGGAGATGCATTTTTCATGTAAAAACTTCCCCAAACTCTGGGATAAAGGCACCCAGGAAATTTAGTCCATGCGATGCCGCCAGTGGTTGCGGGCCTGGCTCATAGTAAGCCATCGCCGAGGCCACGCGGACATGTATATAAGGAAGAGCGGCACCCGAACCATCTCAGTATCTGTGGGTCAGCCGACCAGTACAGATGTCTCTACACCTGAAGAAGACGGCAGAGCCAGCTGTCGAAATATTGTGTTTCCACAACACTATCCGGCGGTACACCCGTGAAGACTACATTGCAGTCATACGCCGGGAAAGTCTTCGTTAATACATAGTATTTCATTGTAAAATTTCATACAAATCCATTTAGCCGTATAGTCGTTACTTGGAACAAATACACAGAGCGGCAGAATTCAAGTCCTCTCGCATCATATACATTATTTCTATAAAGGTTTTTTTTTTTTTTTTTTTTTTTTTTTTTTTTTTTTTTTTTTTTTTTTTTTTTTTTTTTTTTGCTACAAGCCATTATATCCGTTCATAACTAACCGAAATAGATAAATGAGGTATCATTTTACAGATTAAGGTATCCACTTTGTTCATACCATATTTTTTTAAAAAATTTTGTTTTCAAATTCGACCCTTAAAGGGCAAAAATGTCAATATTTCTGAAATCCTGTTTTTTGTATCACGAGCCATTTATCTTCCTGAATACCTTACTGAAATCTTTAAATGAAGTATCATTTCAAAGATTAAGATCTCCGCTTTGGTAACATCATATATTAAGAATGGAATTTTCCGGAATTCAACCCTTAAAGGGCAAAAATATCAATATTCTATAACGGGTTTTTGTGTCACCAGCCATTTGTCTACCTTGATAACTAACCGATATAAGATTGTTGGTGGTTTAATTAATATGATAAATAATCAGTCCACCATAAAGTTAAATTCAACATTTGTTTTATTTGCTTAGGAAACACGACGTCAACGATACTAGTTACATGCTTTCATACAATCCAGAGGTTGCATACAACACTTCTTCCACAGATAATACAGTTCCCGGCCGTCGCAAACTGAGTCGGTGAAAAACTTTGCCGAAAAACTAACTGTTTCTCTGTCTTGGATGATCGCTTTATATAAGCTACATCGAGATTTCTAGAACACTTCAAAAGGTTCCGACAGATATTTCTCGAACATTAACAATACTTAAACAATTGAAACATACTAAAAACAATCAGAATTAATACCAAATCATTTACAATCAATACAAAATGGTCAGAAATGGAAATTAAAGATACTTAAACACAAAATTATCCACAGAAATCATTTTAAACTGTAGCAAATTGTCATTTAGACATCGTAACTTGCATTAACACTTGGAATTACGAACATTTAAACAATTCTCTTGCATAATTCTGATCTTAAACATATTAAATGGCCTTTAAATAATTTCTTTTCATAGAACAAAGTCTATATACACTGATTTACAGGAAACTGAAAAACAAATATACCAGATCATATTCAACCAAACTCTAGTAGATTACTTTAGGTGCTTCATAAAATACAATTACATTTAATTTTAGGTTTGAGGGCTGTTACACCGATATAGATAAATGAGGTATCATTCTAAAGATTAAGGTCTCTGACGTGTTCACATCATATTTTAAGAAAAGAATTTTTTGGAATCATATATATTATTTCTATAAGGTATTTTTTTGTCACAAGCCTGTATCTTCCTTCATACTTAACCGAAATCAATGAATGAGGTGTCATTTTAAAGCTTATGGTCTTCCCTTTGGTAACATCATACTTTAAGAAATGAAGTTTTCGGAATTCGGCCCTTAAAGGACGGAAATGTCAATATTTCTAAAATGTTGTTTTCTGTGTTATGAGTCAAATATCTCCCTGGATACCTATCTGAGATAGTTTAATGAAGTATCATTTTAAAGATTAAGATATCCGCTTTAGTGACGTCATATATTAAGACAGAAATTTTTCGGAATTCAACCCTTAAAGGGCAAAAGTATCAATATTTTTTCAATTCGTTTTTTGTGTCACTAGCCATTTGTCTCCCTCTATATCTAACTCATATAGATAAATGAGGTATCATATGAAATATTAAGGTCTCCGCCGTGGTAACATTATATTTTAATAAAGGAATTTTTCGTAATTCGACCCTTAAAGGGCAAAAATGTCAATTTTTCTAAAATGGGTTTTTTGTATCTTGAGCCATTTATCTCCGGATATCTAACCAAAAAGAATAAATGAGGTAGGTTTATGAGGAGTATTGTCTCAGCTCTGTGACATCATATTTTAAGGAAGAATGTTTTTGGAATTCAACCCTTAAAGGAAAAAAGTATAAATTTTTCTATAACCGATTTTTGTGTCACGAGCGATTTATCTTCCTTGATATCTAACCGATATAGATAAATGAGGCATCATATTAAAGAATAAGGTCTCCGCCGTGGTAACATTATATTTTAAGAAAGGAATTTTTCGTAATTCGACCCATAAAAGGCAAAAAAAAATCAATCTTTCTAAAATGCGTTTTTTGTGTCTCGAGCCACTTATCTCCCTTGATATCTATCAAAAATCGATAAATCAAGTACGATTGTGAGGAATAATGTCTCAGCTTTGCTGACATCATATTTTAAGAAAGAAGTGTTTGGAATTCAACTATTAAAGGGAAAAAGTAAAAATTGTTCTACAACGTATTTTTGTGTCACGAGCCTTATATTTCCCTTGATACCTAATCGATATAGATAAATGACACATCGTATTAAAAACTAAGGTTTCCGCCGTGGTAACATTATATTCTAAGAAAGGAATTTTTCGTAATTCGACCCATAAAGCGCAAAAATGTCATTATTTCTAAAATACGTTTTTTGTGTTTCGAGCCATTTATCTCCCTGGATTTCTAACCAAAATCGATAAATGAAGTAGGAGTATGAAGAGTAATGACTGAACTTGGTGACATCATATTCAACCTCACTATTCATCGCATTTTATTGGCGAAATTTTCGCACCGGTCGTCTAGTTTATCATTATTTGCATAATGTATTTTTTGTCACGAGTTATTTATCTCCCTTGATATCTAACGAAAATCGAGAAATGAGGTATTATTTTAGAGAGTAAGGTCTGTGCTTTGGTCACATCATATCTTAAGACAGGAATTTTTCTGAATTTGATCCTTAAAGGGCAAAAGTAATAATTGTGATAGTCGCGCGTATGAGACAGTTCAGAGCTAAGCCGCTAGATAGCAGCAGCACATATCACAGAGATATTAATAAACTGCTTCACTGGCGTCGACTTTTGTTACGTACCTATTACACTAAACAATTTAAACAATTCAAACAAATGAGGCGATTCTTCTTTCGTCCTATTACAAACCCTCAAACTTACTATTTACTGTATTCGCTAAATTTTCACATGGGTTATCTAGTTTACAATATTAGTGTAGAATGTAAGTAAAGAAGTTTGGTGTTGACAGCAAATTTTAATTTCCCGCTCCGGTGAAGTGACACGACATACCTCAGATTTCAAGTCAGAAACTAAGCTTTCAAACTTTGAAAAACGTGATAAGTAATTTTTGCCTGATGTCGAAACAGACAAAGCGCTATCCCCTTATAGCAAAATGCGTTCTACCTGGCAACTGGATGTTACCTCAATAGATCGGCAACTTTCGACCGGCCTCGACAGTGCCAGTAGTATATTTCACTGGCTAGTATTTATCGTTGACATGTTTCGGCCCTTTTTTAGGTTCTTACTGCCAAACAATGTATTCAACATGCTTTGCTAAACAACAGTAAAATGCTAAGTTATACATACCTCTTGTTTCTTTGGCTAATAAATAAGTAACTGCATTATTTGGCTTATATGGTTTTCCAGAACAAATTTCTATTACCACTATACACGATTAGTGTTGTAAAAAAACTTTTTTTTTCTGACTTGAAAAAAAAACTGTGAAAAAAAAACATGTTTTTTTTTCCCCATAACTACTAAATTTCATATGTTTAAGGCATTTATCGTTTAATATGACTGTTTTAGAGTTTATACTAAGTACTTATCTTAATTTTTAAATCTACTATATTTTTATGGTTCAGTAGAAAAAAAATTCAAAAATATTGGCAACATTGACTGAAGTATTCTTTTACGAACGGGGATTTCCCGAATAGGCTAGGTTGCACGAGAAGGAATCCCGGTTGTTTGGATTGATACTCACTATTTGAACTAGTGCTGCCAGCCCTACAAATTAATCTGTAGACCTACGGATCTTTTCAAAAAATTAGCAATTTTAAATTTATCAACCGTTTTTTGCCTCTTTTTATTACTTATTGTGCTTTCCTTATGTTCGTATACTTGTTAAACTCGCAGGATATAGTGATACTGAGTCATTAAATTGTCAGTTATTATGAATCATTTCCTTGCAACCGTTGGCATAAACCAAATACTGAAAAGAAATAAAGCTCCTATTTTGTATGATAATAGATTTAAATTCAAACTTAAAATACCGTAATATGGAACTATCGGCGCAGTCTTTATGCACAGTGCGTACTTTGCTCACAATTTAAAATTGCAATCTCAAAATCTTTTGTGTACAATACAACCAGTAAAAGAAAATGTAACTACTTCATAAGTTATGGATCTAGAGGAGACAGAAGAAGAAACAGAAAATTCCGACTCCGACCGAAATAGTGTTGGTATTACTGATACTAGTGAATGTGGTACTGACCAAGAGGATGAATAAAAAATTATATTACCTATATAGATACATTTATGAATCATTATGTAAGACATTATATGATTTAGTAAGATTTAAAACACACATGTAAAATGTAACTTTTGTAAATAAAACTATAATTTACAAATATATTGTTTTCTGAAAAACAAAACAAAAATTTAGAAATAAACAAATTTGGAAAAAAACCAGGGTACTTGGTTTTTTTTATGTTTTTTTTCACAAATCTGAAAAAAAAACATTTTTTTTTCCAGTTTGCAACACTATGCATGATATCACTCAAATTTTAAGTGGTGTTTAAACTGTGCAAGCAAAGTAAAATTTGGAGGTATTTTCTACCTTTGTATAGGCCTACGTATTTTTTTTTTATTATTATTATTTTTTTTACCTCACAAATACGGCAATATTTCATCTACTTGTTGACACATGGCAACTTTGGCGGTGACGGTATGTTGAACAAATCAATAAATTTTTGTTTCATTGCTCAACGGAGTTTATTCCTGTAAAAACGATAGCCAGCATGGAGAGCGTATTTCGTGGGGTCGGGAGAGTGTGTTGTGTGTATTTAACACGTCGCGGATGTCGATAAGCCATTAGCAATGCTAAGCGCCCTGCACCTCGGCATATCTTTTATGCATGACGCGCTCCTCTTTGGCTGCTGATTGCGGCGCGAGAAAGAAAACGATTCCCTCGTCAGACTGGAACTTGCGTGATGCCCAGGAATAGACTTCACGACCGAAATAGCATTGCATCGGAATAGACGATATTGCGAATATCGTGTTTGCTAACAAGAACCAACTCGTCCACAAACTGAAAATTTATAGCCGACCCCGGTAGAGCAGGGCTAGCGAGCTGGCTTCACGTTGCAGGGGTCAGCGGTTCGAGTCAGGCCCACGGCATGGGTGGTTTTAATTAAGAGTCGTGTCCGTCCTATGTTGTCCTGTCACTTGTGACAATCCATAACTCTATGTACACACTTTGACAATAAATTTGGCCTCCGCTGAAATATTCTATCACTCATATTTTGCAAAATCTGACATCAATGTCACCCAAGGAAACAGTAATCTAATACTGGCAAGCCAGTATTGCGTTACTGTTTCCTGGTATGACATTGATGTCAGATTGTGCAAAATAACAGCGTTAGAATTTTTCAGCGGCGGACAAATTTATTGTCAAAGTGTATACATATTTGAGAAATAATAGAATCACAGTGATTGGCTAAATGGCTAAAAGGCCAAAAGCCATTTAAAAAAAAAAAAAAAAAAAAAAAAAAAAAAAAAAAAAAAAAACCCTTAAAAATTGGAATTTTTAAGTCTTTGTATGCAAAAACTAAAGAGCTATAGCTTTTGCTATTGATTAACTGCAGAATATTTTTTATCTCGGTGGGTAGTTACGCAGCTCCACAAGAAATGAGTGTCTTGGCTTAAATGAAGATACACTAGCTGTCACCCGCAACTTCGTAAGCATGGATTTAGAATTTGATTGTTAGAATCGGAAAAGTTTAGAAGCTGAAAGTTTCCTAAGATGTGTCGGCATAATATGACGAGAACGCTATCGATATACCATTCTACCTATACATATAATCGTCAAAACGTAAAAAAAAAAGACGGAGTCTTACTTAAAAAAGACGGAATCCTACTTTCACATATATATTATTAGTTTAGACCACACAAAAACTGCCTGTGGAACCAGTATACCCTGAATAAAGTAAACGCGTAGGGCACTATTCCATCGCCAAAGATTTGCCAGGACATGGTATCCTTAATACAAAATCCTAGGCTTGGCTCAAACTATGAAAAACAATTCATAAAATTTTTGCTTCGAGTGGGGTTTGAACCGCAGTTTTCTTAAGAAGCAAGCACCTTACTACTGCGCTACGCTGCCATTGTTCTGTAACGTTACGCATTATTGAGACATATAGATATTATGCGTTGGTCTTTCACAGTTCAGATAGTTTTCATAATTTAGTAACAATATGTTCTTTTGTCTATACAGAGTATGGTATCACATGTCCATCCTAATGTCAAATAGCATCTGTTTGTCAAATTTCATCATTATTGGAGTAGCCGTTTAGCCCAAGAAAGGTAACAAATAAACAGAGAGACAGACAGAGTTACTTTCGTATTTATAAAATGTCTTCAAGAAAATGAAAGTGTAGTTTTTACTTCTGTGTGGGTACTTATTGTTTGTTTACTCTCACATATGCGGAAACGTTTCATCTGGTTGCTAACAGAAGGCCTTTTATGGCTCGTGACGGTGTTTTCAAATTGTACAGTAAATTGATTTTGGTGCACAGTGTTACATGATTATTTATACAGATGCTACTGAAACAATTGGTTCGTAAACGCGGCTGGCTGCAGTAATTCTAACATTTTTTATTTCGTATGGCTAAACAACTAATATGATAAACATATACAACGACAAGAACGTTGGTAGCATTCACAAACTGATGTCCAGTCGTTGCAGCCATTCTGTGAAGGAAGTTGTAGTACTGAAACGTCTTGAATTGTCCATCATACTTCCTTGTTGATATGCTCCACACTCTTGGAAGGAGCTCCGCAGTCACAGGCAGGATAATCCTGAAGACCACACTTATACAACATGGCGTTGCATTTGGTATGACCTGTTCTTAGTAGATTTATAGTTCGACCCACTGGTCTATATTTAGGTGGAATCCCGGAAGTCCAGTAGTGGGATATTTAATATCTGGATGTTTCGCAGACGCAGAGTTCGAGCTTTGTAGCCATTTTTCCTTGACATCAAAGTCAAACACGTCTTGGGTATCTGGATTTAAGACGAGTGGGGGGTAAGTCATTTAGAACCTCGTGGATTTGGAGATCCTGTGGATGGTGTAGTTTTATCCACTCACGTGCCGTTGCTTCTTGGCATCTCACCTCTGGAGGTGGTATTTTGATGATTAGGTGTAGCCAGGGGACTGGGGTGGATTTTAGGGTGCCAGTTATTACTCTCATACACTCATTCAGGTGGGCGTCGTTTTTTCTAGTGTGAGCACTACGTTGCCACACTGGAGCACAGTACTCAGCGACAGGTTAAACCATGGTGAGGGCGGTTGTTCGTAGTGAGTCCGCCTCAGCTCTCCACGAAGCTAGCTTCTTCATGTTGTCGTTGTCGTCGTTGTCATCGTTGTCGTTGTCGTTGTCGTTATAGTCGTCGTTGTTGTTGTCGTCGTTGTTGTTGTCGTCGTTGTTGTTGTCGTCGTTGTTGTTGTCGTCGTTGTTGTTGTCGTCGTTGTTGTCGTCGTAGTCATCGTCGCCGTCGTCGCAGTCGTTGTCGTCGTTGTCGTCGTCATTTTCGTTGTCATTGTCGTCGTCGTCGTCATCGTTTCGTCGTCGTCGTCGTCGTTGTTGTTGTCATCGTCGTCGTGTTGTCATCGTTGTCTACTGTCGTCGTCGTTGTCGTTTTTGTCGTCGTCGTTGTTGTCATCGTCGTTGTTGTCATCGTTGTTGTTGTCTTCGTAGCCGTCGTCGTTGTTGTTGTCTTCGTAGCCGTCGTCGTCGTTGTTGTTGTTGTCGTCGTCGTTGTTGTCATCGTTGTTGTTGTCATCGTTGTCATTGATGTCATTGTTGATGTCGTCGTCGTTGTTGTCGTCGTCGTCGTTGTTGTTGTCGTCGTCGTTGTTGTTGTCATTGTTGTCGTTGTTGTTGTCGTTGTTGTTGTCGTCGTTGTTGTTGTCGTCGTTGTTGTTGTCGTCGTTGTTGTTGTCGTCGTTGTTGTTGTTGTCGTCGTTGTTGTCGTCGTCGTTGTTGTCGTCGTAGTTGTCGTCGTCGTTGTCATTTTCGTTGTCATTGTCGTCGTCGTCGTCGTCGTCATTTTCGTCGTCGTCGTCATTTTCGTCGTCGTCGTCGATCTCGTTGTTGTTGTTCGTCGTCGTTGTTGTCATCGTTGTCATTGTCGTCGTCGTCGTTGTTGTCGTCGTCGTTGTTGTCATCGTCGTTGTTGTCATCGTTGTTGTTGTCTTCGTAGCCGTCGTCGTTGTTGTTGTTGTTGTCGTCGTCGTTGTTGTCATCGTTGTTGTTGTTGTTGATGTCATTGTTGATGTCGTCGTCGTTGTTGTCGTCGTCGTCGTTGTTGTCGTCGTCGTCGTTGTTGTTGTCGTCGTTGTTGTTGTCATCGTTGTTGTTGTCGTCGTTGTTGTTGTCGTCGTTGTTGTTGTCGTCGTTGTTGTTGTCGTCGTTGTTGTTGTCGTCGTTGTTGTTGTCGTCGTTGTTGTCGTCGTAGTCATCGTCGTCGTCGTCGTCGCAGTCGTTCGTCGTCGTTGTCGTTGTCATTTTCGTTGTCATTGTCGTCGTCGTCGTCGTCGACATTTTCGTCGTCGTCGTCGTCGTTGTCATTGTCGTCGTCGTCGTCGTCGTCATTGTCGTCGTCGTCGTCGTCGTCGTTGTCATTGTCGTCGTCGTCGTTGTTGTCGTCGTCGTTGTTGTCATCGTCGTCATTGTTGTCATCGTTGTTGTTGTCTTCGTAGCCGTCGTCGTTGTTGTTGTCTTCGTAGCCGTCGTCGTTGTTGTTGTCTTCGTAGCCGTCGTCGTTGTTGTTGTTGTCTCGTCGTCGTCGTTGTTGTCATCGTTGTCATCGTTGTCATCGTTGTTGTTGTCATCGTTGTTGTTGTCGTTGTTGATGTCGTCGTCGTTGTTGTCGTCGTCGTCGTTGTTGTCGTCGTCGTTGTTGTCATCGTCGTTGTTGTTGTCGTCGTCGTCGTCGTTGTTGTTGTCATCGTTGTCGTCATTGTCATCGTTGTCGTTGTTGTCATCGTTGTTGTTGTCGTCGTTGTTGTCGTCGTCGTTGTCGTTGTCGTTGCTGTTGCTGTTGCTGTTGCTGCTGCTGGTGGTGTTTTTGTTGGTTTTTTTACACAGACATTTCCTGAACAATACTGAAGTGTGCCTGGGGATAACACAACCATAGAACCCGGAAATATTCACAATTTTCCTAAATAACACATGAGCATTTTCCAATAGTAGATAAGTTGTTTGGTGTTGGCATGCACAAAAGTTCTTATTACATTTAGTAGTTGTAAGGCAGTGACCGTGTACTGGGTCAGGAATGAATCGATATTTATATATGCAGCCAGGACCACGATTAAGTCTAATAAGCCCAGTGACAACAACTCAAGCTAAGCTATTGCCAGAACACCATGTTCCAAACACAAACACACAAAATTTACAATGAATTAAGTGGACAACTCTGGTGATACCCCACATAAACGTAGGATTTTTAACTGAATTGTGTTTACAAATAGGCTATTCATAAACAAAAAGCAACTAATATTTATTACATTGATTTAAACAAAATTCATACTCTTCATTCAGTATTCTTCCCAGGTGCTTAACAGAATGGAGTTGCTATTATTAACACCCATAACCACCATTTTGCAGTAAGGGAGAGTACATGAACTACGTAGATCCATTTTGGCCTCCTTTGAACCCCTCTCTCTCTCCCCCCCCCCACCCCCATGCCCAATGTAGCGCGACGTGGCTGTTGCCTCTACACCTCCCCCCCCCCCATGACACGTAGCTTTTTTTCCGCTTTGATTCCAAAAGACATTTTGTACTGTTCTGTTTTCTTTTGTCAGACTATGGTAAACTACATACAGAGATAGTTAAGTGACGGAAATGAATATCCACATGCTGTTGTTATTTCAACTGTGACGTGACTTGGCTCCGAAACGCTGCCTTCCCTCTTCCCATATACCCAGTGTAGCTTTCCAGTCAACCCCTCTACCTCTAGACCGAGCCCCGTAGTTTATGGACGCTCCCTAACATCTCTGACCGCTGTTAATCCGGTAAGGAATGCCCGGCCCGTGACGTCAGAATTTTATCCAGCCAATAGCTATCTGACGAAGAGAGCCGGCGTAATTACATCGTTAATATACTACCTAAATTCATAAAGAGACAAGGAAAAAAATGGATGCTTCTATTTCTGGTAGGTAGCGAACATCACATAACAGACATCAAATTCTACACGGAAAAAGTCGCGGATAAGATAGTCTGGTTATAAAATAATAGTCCAACGCGAAGTCTTGAAGAGCGCACTGGGTGAGGTAACGCACACTCGCGGCGTTTGCGTCTTATCTGGGAGGCTGGGTATTCCTGAGGGAGCAGATACGGGACCGGCAATTCCCCTCGGAACTCGCTCCCTGCTGGTCTCCATTAATCTCTCCAAGTTTGTTCCGAAACACTCCGCGCCAGAGATGCTAATGCGCGCACTCTAGCCAGAGAGGTTTGTTTATCTGGCGCGGCTACAACTTGGGGCGCGGCTTTGGCATTATTGTCACGCAAACTTCCTTCTGTATTTATTTCAAAGTGTCAGACAAAGAACTGCGGTATTTATCGTCCACCTGACAAATGTTGACCAGAAACCAACAGTTTTACATTCAGTTAGGATGAGAAAAAATCTATAATTTGTTGGGTTGTGGGTTGAAATTAAATAGGCGTGAAACAGTATATATAGAATGCAAGAAAATCCTCTCGGCTGTCCAGCGGGATAGTGTTGTATAAACACGCCTTTTCGACAGCTAGAACTGATGAAGATGGCAGAGCTAGCTGCCGAAACGTCGTGTTTATACAACACTATCCCGCTAGACAGCCGAGAGGATTTTCTTGCATTCTATACGCCGCGAAAGTCTACACTCACAGTATATACAGATTAGCAAAAAGATTTAATTAATGTAACAATAATTGATCAAAGAATACAATCATCCGGAATTTTCAGTTTCGGCAACTGATAGAAATATATTGTTTACTAGACGACCCGTGCGAAAATTTCGCCAATAAAATGCGATGAATAGTGAGGTTGAATGCTTGTAATATAATGAAAAGTAGAACCGTACTTTTGTAGCAATTTTTGTTTTTGTGTGTGTGTGTGTAATAGGTACACATCAAAATACTCGCAACATATTACGAAACAGTTAGGAAAATTTAAAACACTCTGTATTTACGACAAACTGTCACTGACCTTAGCAGAATAAATTAAACCTGAACAAAATGCACACAACGTATCAATATCTCTGAAATATTTGTTGCTGTGCGAAGAAAATAAATACCTGGTGACAGAAAAATGCGTTGTAAAAATACTAATACTTTTGCCCTCTAAGGTCAGAATTTTGAAAAATTTCTTTCTTAAAATGTGGTAACGAAACCGAAGACATTACGAAAACCTCAATCTTTAAAATGATACCTCGTTTATCAATTTTGTTTAATTGTTAAGGGAGAAAAATGGCCCCAGATACAAAAAACGCATTTTGGAAAAATTCACATTTTTACCCTTTAAGGTTCAAATTACAAAAAATTCCTTTCTCAGAATATAATGTTACCACGGCGGTGACCATATTCTTTTATATGATACCTCATTTATCTATATCTGTTAGATATTAAGGGAGATAAAACGCTCGCGACACAAAAATGCGTTATAGAAAAATTTATACTTTTTCCCTTTATGGGATGAATTCCAAAAACATTCTTTCTTAAAATATGATGTCACAAAGCTGAAACATTACTCCTTATAATCCTGCTTCATTTATCGATTTTGGTTAGATATCCAGGGAGATAAATGGCTCGAGATACAAAAAACGCATTTTAGAAAAAGTGACATTTTTGCCCTTATAGGGTGTAATTCCGAAAACTTTATTTCTTAAAATATTATGTAACCAAAGTGGAGACCATAAGCTTTAAAATGACACCTCATTCATTGATTTCGGTTAAGTATGGAGGAAGATAAAGGCTTGTGACAAAAAAATACCTTATAGAAATAATGTATATGATATAGCAACTAAATGATCTCGGCGACCCTATCCCCTGAAGCTGCCACTGCTAAAGCACCTTTTGTGCTTGGCGGGTTGCGTCTCGCCCACGCAGGCGCAGCGGTGAGGACAACTGTGTCCCGGTCGTTCGTGAGTGGACCCACTTTTTAATTTAAATAATAAGCAAACGCCCCGTTAGAACCTACGTTGAGTACGATCTGTTAGATTTTTGGTCCTATCTACTGAAACCTTATTCATCGCTGCAGGCTCTTTATTACTCGACGAGGCGGCATTTTGACAACGGAAATAATAGTTAGGATTTTAGTAACGAAATTTTCTAATCACTCTGTTCAACACTTCCTCACGTCACATATATATTTGCTGTCAGAATGGAATCATCATGAGAATTTTTTGTTTGTCATATTTGGTATTTGATACAAAAAATATCTCTCTGTATAAAAATGGATAATTATATGTGTGTGTCGGTTTTTTTTTTTTTTTTTTTTTTTTTTTTTTGATACTGATCAACAGTTTTGTCCGATCTCGATGAAACTTTACACAAATATACTTTAAAACATAGAGAAAAGTAGGTCTACATTTGGTTTACAAAAATCCACTCTCTCTCCTCCATCACTCCTCTTAAACTTTTTTTTGGCAAATATTTCGAAAACGGTAGGAAAATCAGTCAAAGTGGATAGTGATATTCTGAAAGCCCATAAAATTTGCTGCTTATTGGCTCCAGATCGGATCGGGTAGATAATTTAGGGATCTATAAATTCGACCTTGAAATTTAAAACCTGTTTTAAAGTCGTGGCACAAAAACAGTTTTTATCCGATGTTCACGAAACTTCGCACACGCATATTTAGAAATAAAGGGGAAAATACTGTATGCGTTTGGTTTACAAAAACCGAAACGCTCTCACTCTTTATGCCCCCCCCCCAACCCCAAGAAGTAAAATTTACACTTGAATCGATTCAGTTTTTGGAAACATTCTGTATGCAAACCCAGAGTTTTATCCAATCTTGACGGAACTGGCGCACCAATGCTTTAAAATAAGTGGAAAAGTAGTTTTTACATTAGATTTGCTAAACTGCACCCATGTTATGAAGAGTGTTTACGATAGTCTGATAACGTAGCAAAACCTTCATATCCATCCCGCGAGTAATGGCGGGTAATTTATATTTACTTATGGCTTTACGCGTCGTCGACGTCGAGGTCATTATAGGCGGGATGTGATTGGGGACAGGGAAGGGCAAGGAATTAGGCCATGGCCTTTTGAAGGAAGCATCCCGACATTCACCTGAAGTGATTTGGGGAAACCATGGAAAATCCAAATCTGGATGCCCGTACGGGGATTCGAACCGCTGTCCTCCCGAATGCGAGGCCAGAGCGTTACCACTCACCCAACACGATCGGTACTCTGATAGTGGTTTATAAGTTAGTTAAATACTTAGGTGTGTAAATATGAAACCGCAATTAGCCAACAGGTGGCCTTAGCCAGTCAGATCGCGTCATTGTCACCATTTTCTTTTTCGGACAAATGGCTGTGGTTTTCAACTTACAATAAAAGTTTAATACGACAGTGTAGTTTTTAATAATGTTGAACATGTCGAGTTTTGAGCATACAAACTACTATAAGCGGACATCCTTGATTTTCTGTTACCATTTAAAGAAAACTGCTGGAGAATCGCATCAAATGCTTGTCGAAACTCATGGTGAGTGTAGGGGAGACTGGGTACGGTTGTGCCAGGTTACGGTTGTGACAGTCGTCATATTAGCCAAACTATAAGGAATACCGGGATGGGGAGGGGGTAGAGAGGAGCGGTGTGCCTGTTTGAACGTGTTTCACGGTATCGCGTGACATTAACAATCGTAGAGGCCTACATTACTTCTTAACAGTTAAAAGTAAGTATTTTTATTAGATTTTTTTTAGTAATTGTTGTTGTATGTGTACAGATAGAGTAATGAGTGTTTTTTCCTCGTTATAAGTTAAACATTAGTAGTTAAATAGCAGTGATTACTTTGCAGGTAGTTTATTTTGTATTGTCATGGCGATTGTTGTTTTGCAAAGGAGTGCGTTGGGTACGGTTGTGACATATTTTCTGGGTACGGTTGTGACAGTAAATTTTTTGTTTTTGCTATCCAGAAAACGCTTGAGGATGACCAACAGCTGTACGACGTACATTAGTCATGGTTACTTTTGCAGAAAATGCCTTGGGAAATACTATCCCTCCTTTATTTGCACTAGTTAGTTATCACGATCATTTTGCTAGGGATCAATTGGGAGTGCACATTCTTCAAGCTGGATGCAAGGTGCATTGTTCCTAGTATTTCTGGAACATTTTAAGAAATTTCCTAATGCTTCTCCAATGCATAGAGTCTTGCTAGTGCTGGATAACCATTCCTCGCTTTTCCACATTAATACATTGGATTTTTGTAAATAAAATCCAATCATTTTGCTTTCGTTTCTTCCATACTGCTCGTACAACCTGCAGTCCTTGGATCAACTTGTCTTCGCACCCTTAAAAAATCTGAAAAAACTACTTGTGACGAATAGATGCGGAATCAAAATGACAATCTACGATATACCAGGTATTATAAAAATGATCTATATCAAGAATTTTATAATAACTATTGATGCTACAATGCCTTACTAGTTATAAGCTATTAACGTGTTCCCAGATTAATTTCTATTGTCATGTAAAAATTAAATTTATCCAGAAGAACATTATGTTACATTATGTTTGATATTATTTGAAATAAAAATGATTTTAGACCATTTTGTTGTATTTTTGAACCTGTCACTACCGACCCCAAGCACTGTCACAACCGCCCCTGGGGTGTGGTCGGTTGAGACATTTTTTCTTTTTTTTTCTAATTTGTTGCTATGACTTATCCATTGTACTTAGGGACAAAACTTTAGTATTTACATGTAGGAAAATGTACATTTTACTATAAAAGTCGCCTTTCCTCCAGGTAACTGGCATACTAAGAAAATTATGAGCGATCAAATGAAAATTGTCACAACCGTACCCAGTCTCCCCTACTCTCGGTAAATCGCAGTGTTTGGAGTGGTTTAAAAACTTCAAAGTGGTGATTTTGACGCGAGAAGCGAAGACCATGGAAAAGACGGCGATTTGCAAGCACTGTCGGATGATGATGATGCTCAGACACAACAACTCGCAGTTCAATTAAATGTAACATGGGAAACCGTCTGCATACGTTAAAAAGTGATGGGAAAAGATCCATAATATGGGAACATGGGTTCCACATGAACAGAATGAAACACAGCAAGAAAACGCAAGACCACTTGCGTAATGCTGCTCGCCAGGTATAAAAGAAGGTCATTTCTCCATGGAATTGTGACAGGTGATGAAAAGTGGATATATTTCGAGAGTCCTAAGCGTAAAAGATCATGGGTAACGCCAGGTG
This sequence comes from Vandiemenella viatica, assembly GCA_031002005.1. Lineage (NCBI taxonomy): Eukaryota > Metazoa > Arthropoda > Insecta > Orthoptera > Morabidae > Vandiemenella > Vandiemenella viatica. The sequence continues at coordinate 13,969,547 of JARYHS010007075.1, forward strand.
AACCGTCAACATCAACTTCAAGGCCAAATCGCTGTGGAAAGACAATGCTCTGTGTTTGGTGGGATCAAAATGGTGTGATCTACTGCGAGCTACTAAACCTGGTGAAACCGTTAATACTGAACGTTATCGACAGCAAATGATCACTTTGAATCAAGCATTGCAGGAAAAATGACTATAATATCATAAAAGGCAGCGCAAAGTGATTTTGCTTCATGACAACGCACCAGTTGGGAGATGCTGATGCATGAACCTTACTCACCTGACTAAGCTTCACCCGATTACTATCTCTTTACATCGATGGGACACGCACTCTCCGAGCAGCGCTTCAATCCTTATGAAAATGTACGAAAATGTCTCGATGACTGATTGATTTGCGTCAAAAAAGCAAATATTTTTCTTGGCATTCATAAATTATGTAAGAGATAGGAAAAATGTATGTCTACCACTACATAATATTTCGAATAAGGTACTTTGTATCATTTTTATACAATAAACGTTTATCTTTATATATAAAGATGAATGTATGTTTGTTTGTTTGTTCGTTTGTTTGTTTGTTTGTTTGTTCTTCATACAAATCCACAGTTTTCATCCGATCTCGATGAAACTTTGCACACTTATCTTTTGAAACAAGGAGAAAAATACTGTTTACATTTGGTTGAAAAATTATCTGTATAAATAACACATGTTGTCTCATAAACTTCGAAATACGGCGATAGACAGACACGTTGGATGTGGACGTCTCCGTACCGTATTGCCGTGTAGTGGACTGGCAGCTCAGTGGTTAAAGCGCTTGCTTACGAACGTCGTGGTCTCCAGTTCAAATCTCCGTGGAGGCTAACATTTTTAAAAATTGTTTTTCATCGTAAGAGTCAGGCCTGGGCCGTAGGTTATTCGGATTGAATGTTAAACTGTAGATATTAGAAAGTTAGGGGTGCAATGCGAGGAAAATCGTAGGTAGTCTTGCAATGTTGTAGGTGTACACTTTTTTACTTTATAATGATCCCTCAGGTGTTGTTCGCAGTCAGTGTGTGAGTGTGAACCACTGTAATATTATTATAAATACGGAAGTAAGTCTCCGTCTTTTTGTTACGTTTTGACGACTAAATGGCTATATCGTTGTGATGGAATTTTATAAGGAAATCTGTATGAAGGGCACAGGATATTTTTTCCAGTATGATTAACAGTTGTAGTCACGAAATTTTGAGACCTTATCGAATGGTGACAGAAATATGTTGGAAATTGATTCTCTTCAAGAGACAGGTTCGACGGTACAATGATATAGTGTTAGCTTTCCTGTCATATTATTCCGACTCGATATTGTTTGGGACCAATCCTTCGTTGCCAACAACTTTCTATATTTAATTCTGGCAAAAAAAATTCTTAATCCACGCGTACGAAGTCGCGGGTACGAGGCTAGTATTTTATGATAAAATTCTGGTTTCATATTTGCACGCCTAGCGATGCCACTACCGGAGCGACAGTTGTGCATGACGGGTTGCGTTCCCGCCCGTGCAGGCGCCTCGGTGATCTAAACTGTGTCCCTGCCGCCCATAAATCCATTCAACTTAAATTTGAAGAAAAAAGAATAAAATAAAAATAAAATAAAAGCTATTGCAAAGGTATGTAAAAAATCTATTCCACTGATACCTACTTTTCTTTGTAGACTTCGTATTACTTAAGAAAAAGAAATGTTGCCAACAGACGTAGTATGTAGGATTACGGGAGTAGCTGAATATGGAAGAAACAGGTCTTAACCACATATTAACGTTGACGTAATCCATTTTAGCTGATTATGGAAATAATAGATCTAAACACATATTAACGTTGACGTAATTCATTTTAGCTGATTATGGAAGTAATAGATCTAAACACATATTAACGTTGACGTAATTCATTTTAGCTGATTATGGAAGTAATAGATCTAAACACATATCAACATTGACGTAATTCATTTGAGTGAATGGTAAGTACTGAACCTTGACAATAATGGTACTAAAAGCCGAAGCGAAACGACCTATTAAAGAAATAATAATAAAAGGCTAAACTTGGTCATCATGTAGCCGTGTCAGTAGTGCTGACGTCACGCATGTATTCCTTTTAAATTAACGAATTAATTCTCAGTTGCTTTTTATTTATTTACGCTCGTTCAATGTAGATGTTTTAGTTAAATTATTTACACATAGATATGTAACATAAAAGCTTTAATTTTCGAGTAGCGCTGTAAGCGTAATTTTCTACAAGATTGAAATTTAGCCTGGGTCACAATGACAACTGGCATCATTAATTTAAATTTTAAAAAAATCATTTTTTTTTTTTTTTTTTTTTTTTTTTTTTTTTTTTTTTTTTTTTGATGAGCGCCATGTTTCTCGAAACATTACGTCACGTGGAGGAAAGTGGTTTCACATTTATCGAGATCTATGCCACCATGATTAAAACTAGTATTAAGTTACATAACGTAAGCTGTTAAGATTTATTTTTAGTTTACTTTGCTTTCAGTTACCATGTTACTGATGTAGTTATTTCAGTTTGTGGTCTGGTTGAAATGCAACCTGGACCAGGAGGGCAACTGAGCCTTTTTGCTACTGGCTAAGATACGACGAATCACATTGAGCGTTATTTTATAAAATACTAGCTTACCCGGCAATGCTTCACTATTGCTGGACTTGAGTAGGCACATAGATTAAATGAAAAAATATTTACATATAAATTTTAAACTGCTGTTTCATTCATTTTCAGTTGGAAAGGGTGAGAGGGGATGCGCTTTGGAAAACATATGCAGGCAGTATTTTTCTGTTTGTTTCAAAATATAAGTGTGCAAATTCCCATTGAAATCTGATGAAATATTTGGTTTTGTCTAAATTATGGGGAGGAGGGGTTGGTTTTATAATTTTTTTTTGACAGGAACCTTCTCTGTCATCCCGTCGACAACTCACCAAAGCTTCACCGTAATCGGACGTACGGTTTGCTAGTTTGTTTAAATTATGGGGTGTTATGGGGAAGAGGCGGTAATTAAGGTGGTGGAAAGAGAGGAGAAGGATTGGGTTTTTGTGAAATTAATGTGTACAGTATTTCTCTCTCTTTTTTAAAGTGTAAGTGTACAAATTCTTATCTAAATCGGATAAAAAATGTGGTTTGCCTAAATTATAGGGTAAAAAACGTAATGGGGTTGGAAAGGGGAGAGGGGATGAATATTCTGAAACCATACGTAGGCTGTATTTTTCTGTTTGTTTTAAAGTATAAGTGTACAAATTCTTATCTAAATCGGATAAGAAATGTGGTTTGCCTAAATTATGGGGTAAAAACATAACGGGGTTGGAAAGGGAGAGAGGGGATGAATATTCGGAAACCATACGTAGGCTGTATTTTTCTGTTTGTTTTAAAGTATAAGTGTACAAATTCTTATCTAAATCGGATAAGAAATGTGGTTTGCCTAAATTATGGGGTGAAAACGTAATGGGGGTGGAAAGGGGGAGAGGGGATGAATATTCGGAAACCATACGTAGGCTGTATTTTTCTGTTTGTTTTAAAGTATAAGTGTACAAATTCTTATCTAAATCCGATAAAAAATGTGGTTTGCCTAAATTATGGGGTGAAAACGTAATGGGGTTGGAAAGGGGGAGAGGGGATGAATATTCGGGAACCATATGTTGGCAGTATTTTTCTGTTTGTTTTAAAGTATAAGTGTACAAATTCCTATCTAAATCGGATAAAAAATGTGGTATTGCCTAAAGTATGGGGGTGGATATGGGGCGAGGGGATTAATATTCGGAAACCGTATGTAGGCAGTATTTTTATGTTTGTTTTAAAGTATAAGTGTACAAATTCCTATCTAAATCGGATAAAAATGTGGTTTTGCCTAAACTATGGGGTGTTATGGGGAATAGGGGGTGACTTTTTGGAATTTTTTTTTCGCAGGAACCTTCGCAGGCGCACACTCGAAAACTCTCCAAAGTTTCATTGCAATCTGATAAATGGTACAGGAACGCATAGAAGACGAACATACAAACAAACAAACATTGATTTTTATATATAAGATTCCGCCATCATTTTTTACGAGCTTTGAGGGTAGTATAAAATAATGAATTTACATTAAAAACTATGAAAACTGATGAATAAGCTCTTTTATGACGAAAATGTTACACAGAAGACGTAAACTCAGAACCGTGTGAGGGAAGAAATTTCTGACTGTAATTCAAAGTTGGCAATTTTGTAAAATACCACCCACAGAGTTATCATACCAACACGCAGTACAGTCGAAAATAAACGATTGTATACCAGCTCCCTGGATCGCTTCGTCCTGCCCTTGCAGTCGAAGGCGCGATAGTATGGGAGTAGTCTAGCCTAGCCTAGCCTAGCCTAGTCCACAGTTTTTCTTCTCTTCTTCCCCGGCGTTCGTGTCGCCCAATTCAATTACTCGAGTTGGTTCCGGGTTTTGTTCTCCCGTTGTTCCTCATCAATCATTCATCCCCTCTCCCTCCGCTCCGGTAGGAACTCATTTCCAGGCACACTTGGCTGTGCGGAGGGAAAGTTAAACAAAAGCTCGGAGCCGCGGAAATCGGCTTTCCCGGGATTTCCCGCCGGCCGACGTCAACCGTTTCCTCTATGCTGGTCCGCACTGCCTCCACGCAGATAACAAGCTCGGGGAAATAAAGCCGCCGGTCCTCTCAGCACTTAACCTCTCCTCCTTCTCACTGTGCGTTTATCCCTCATAACATTACAAACTGTTTTCTATCCCTAAATCTCCGCGTATGTAGGCTTCAAGAACTATAGAACATTTTAATAGGATTTCCACAGTGTGGAAGCTTAGAATCTAGATTAAAATTTGTGGTATGTCTTAAGACTATACGCGAAAAGGCGCCGGAATGAGAAATAAAAATCTGTTCTTACCCTCAAATGACAGCCGCCAAAGATAGTTAATACAGTTGCACACTACACCAAAGCAGGGGCGTAGCTACTATGGGGCTAGGCGGTGCAGTGCACCGGGGCCCCTACGCTCAGGGGGCCCCCAAGCATACCTCAGGGGGCCCCCAAGAGCGGTTAAGAGGGCCCATGAGCCTTCATGGCAAACTGGCGACTCTTTTTTTTTAGCTCTACTGTCGTCTAAGGGGGCCCCTGAGACACCAGAAAGCCCCCCCACTGCTCGGGGGGCCCCTAAGCTTAACTCAAGGGCCCCCATCCTCAGCTCAGGGGGGTCCCTACTAGCAACACAAAGCAAATAAAAGGTCGCCCATCTGGCCTGAGGGCCCAAAATAAATTTTTTGCACCGGGGCCCTTGTTGACCCAGCTACGCCACTGCACCAAAGATAAACACATAAATAACTCCAGCAATTCCTAACAACAACATTGAAGGGTTTTTTGATTCCTACTATTCGGTTTTTTTCTCAGCTGAGCGGTCTTCCGTTAATTTGTACCCATACCAGACATACTCAAAGTTTTTTTCCAAAATTTTGTAGCTGTAGGAAGTGTGAAAATTTTCTTTTGTGGGTAAGGGTGTCAGGTATTTGAATAAATTAGTAACGGGAGTGACGAATAATTTGCCAAAAACGCTGAAAATTAAAATTCGTAAGTGTCAAAAATATACGTGTGCAGGAATTTAACACTCAAAGTATATAAGATGATAATTAAAAAATAAGGAAGGGGCAATTACATGAAATTACCACCGGAGCAAGCGCTCAATCACAATTAAGTCTTTAGGCCTACTATTTGCCTAAATTTGAAGCTAAAATTGTTTTAGTACGATCTCTACCTTTTTTTTTTTATCTTAGTCACGTAGTTTCAGTGACCCGCAAAGTTCTTACATTAATAATAGCTTGTTATATTTTTTCCGATCCGGCAAGCTAGTGATGACGTTCCACCGGTCCGCTGTGATAGGCAGGTGGCCAATGTGAACCATGAGAGAGGGCCTGCTCGAATTCAAACAGAGCCTGTTAACTGTATTGTTGTGTGTAACGTGTGTCTTGATGGTTGTAGGAGACCGCCCAAAGCAGCAGTCAGAACGGCCGCTACACGTTGGGGGGGGGGGGGGAGGGGAGTAACCTGGGCTCGTGTCCTGTCCCGTCGTAGCCCCCCATCCAACGAGCTACCCCGTAACGCACAGAGACTCACAGGAGGCGCTAGTATTAGTTTGTTGCAAAACAAAATTTCCATTATTCTCATATATAGAGAGGAATCGGGTAATATGGAATACCATTTATGTTTTGTTGAACAAAATAGTACTGAAAATAATTTAACACCTAAAACTAAAACCAATACAACCTTCAACTTCTTGTGATAACATATATCTAATAAAAAGCTGTCAAAACAGATTTTTTTTATTAGTAACATTTAGTTTTAAAAAATTTGTCATTTGGAGGTTAATATGGAATAGGCGGGTAATATGAAATAGAAGGTTTCACATAACGTAAACTATCTGGAATTGAGATAAACGGATTTAATGACACTTTTTAGTCAACATCATCATCATCATCATCTTTGTCGGATTCAATAGTTATCGCTTCTTTCTTTTTCGACTGTTCTTAAAACAAAACATAATTAATGAATTAATTAAGAAATATTTACTTTCTCAGTTGTTATTTTATTATTTTCAATCAATATTAACAAAAATCATATTACTGACATTATATTTGATTAAAAATGTATTTCAACTCAGTAATTATTTTTCGGGTTGTATGAAATACCACAGTTTTATGTCTGTTTTATGGAATACCAAGTATCTCATATTACCCGAATCGCTATCTTGGACAAAATAGGCTTGATGATATTATAAAAAAATATGGAAGCCAGAAAAAAGACCTGTACAACAAACCATCACTCTTTTAGTACACATTACACTAAGACTAGCGATCAACAAAATAAATATAATATTTTATATATATTTTAGAGAACTAATCTGCAAAAATTCTCGAAAGTGGAAAAACAAACTTTGTTTGATAGCAAACACAGTTCAGCTCCCAAATGACCGACCTTCATAACAAAGCATCAGAGTAGTTTTGAGCAGCAGTTGATGGTACTTCCACTATATAGCAGCATTCGCAGAGGAGAAACCTCGGTATTCCATATTACCAGACTATTCCATATTACCCGATTCTCCTCTATATGTGTAGGTCGATCCCTTCAACAACATTGCGGTCAAATTTAATCATAAATAAGTGATAGAATTACATTGATAATAGAGTAACGGAAAAATCTAAAAACATTCTCTTATGCAAAGCAATTTTCGTTGAATAGCCTTGTTAGGCAGCATAATTTTAAGTTATCCAAGCTCTTTCAATCACATAGTAAGAAAATTCGAGGTGCAAACGAATTTTTACTACTTCTGGATTTTCGTGAAATACACGACTAAAAAAAATCGTCCCACTAATAGTTTCTACTGCACTTTTAAATTCCTGTTCAAGTGTGCCATGTCCAATGGAGCACAAGGGGGAGAAATTTTTCTTATCTTACTACTGGGATAGGATAAACCCAAAAGTCAAATGTGATATTTCGCTGTTTTGCAGTCAGTAAAAGACATCTGCCTGTGAAATTCATCACAGTTGCTGGAATTTTTGACAACATACCACTTTATAAGGATTCCAGTTTTTGTTCTGCTAGTTTGGTCTACGGAATCCTAAAAATCAATAAATTACTTGGAGTAACTACCAAATTTTCTCACTAAATCCCATTGTCCGCAAAGAAACGATAAGAAAAGTAATGCTGACAGACGGCAAAGGAGCGTAGTAACACATAAGAAATTATCGCTCTGCCCTGGCATTCACGAACTCGCGGGTTCGAATCCCATTTCGGCAATCGAGACTTCGATTCGCCATGGTTCCTCGAAATCACTCCAGGCTAATGGTTCCTTCAAAAGGCCATGGCCAAATTCCTTCCTGTTCCTCGCCTAAACAAGGAAAAACCGTATAATACAAATATTCCAACAACTGGGAAAGTCTCGCCAACATTTGATCAGGTAGGAGATATTTTTCTTTGTTATCTTGTATAATTTTGAGAGTGCGCAGAAACCAATAAACCTCGAAATTGTGGCACTTTTTCAGCTTTTCGGCTGTCACTCCTTCCTGATTACTCCTAGCGAGAAATATTTTATTTCCATTTTGAAAGGGAACGAAATTACCTACAACTTTTGAACTACAAATTTTTCCCTAAACACAAAACCAATATATACAAGATAAGGAAATTAATCATCCACGGGATATACAACAAAGTAAAACTACCCCTAATTTAATTTAATTTCATTTAATTGCAATGGAGCACAGGCTCCGGTGGCAATTTCCCTAAACACCCAACTTCCCCCCATCCTACACTCACCTACATTTGCCCTCTACAAATTTTAACTTTAAATTCTTTTAACGTTTTCGGTAGGTTATTCATCATTCCCCTTGGTACCTCATTCCAATCCCTGACACCCTTACATAAAAAAGAAAATCTTCCCACACCCTTGTGCCTGAAATCGAGTGCCAGCTTGTGGTCATGGTCATCTTTTCCCTTCCATGCACTACTTTTCATACCTATTGCAATATCTTTCAATGCCTCATCGCCTGTATATGCCCTGTACACTCCCATGACCCTCCTCATCTTCCTCCTGTCTTGCAATGAATCCCATTCCAGCTCCTTTATCATATCCGTAACTGATTGCATTCTGCGATAATTTCCAGAAACAAATCTAGCAGCCCTTCTTTGCACCCTCTCCAACTCCTGTATTTGATACATAAAATGAGGGTCCCATACTACACTACCATATTCGAGCAATGGTCTGACCAAAGTTTTGTAACCCAATTCCTTTACTTCTCTCGTGCATCCCCTCATCACTCTCTCCAACAAGTGCAGAACTTGGAAACCTTTTCCTACCACCTGTCCTATGTGTCCTGCCCAGTTAAGTTTGTTATCAAAAGTAATTCCAAGATATTTACATTTCAAGTCTTCAGCAAGCAATTCTTTCCCCACCTTATATTCATAATTAACCTTTTGTTTTTTATTTGTGTATCTAATAAGCTGACTCTTCTTTGCATTTATCTTCATTCCATGTTTACCAACCCAATTAGATATCCTGTCCAGATCACCCTGCAACTGTTTACAATCCTCTATCGTTTTGATTCTTTTATACAGCATTATGTCATCTGCAAACAATCTAATTTCAGATAGTAAACAATCAACACAATAATTCACTGTGTTGTACGTGACTGTATTGATCAGGCAAAAGGTAGTATGAAAAACAGCCTTCAGTCACTTGAATACAAATTTTATTATATTACACAATGTATTTCAGAATCTGTGCTTCCATCTTCAGGTGTCTATTGTATTTACATTGATTTAAATTTTTCCCTAAGCGAGATTCGTGCCCAGCAAAGTTTATCTCTGAGCTGAAAAACGATTTGAAGTAAGTGTCGTTATCACGTATTATCATGATAGGAAATGAGTAAATATGCAAACATTGTGGAAAACGTACCACAACTGAGTAATCAATTTCATGTACATATTTATTGTGGAGCCCTGTACGTCAGTTGTGGTAAGGTTTCCACAATGTTTGCATATTTACTCCTTTCCTATCATGATAAAATGTGATCACGATACTTACTTCAAATCGTTTTTCGGCACAGGAATAAACTTTGCTAGGTACGAATCTCGCTTAAGGAAAAATTTAAAACCAATGTAAATACAATAGACACCTGACGATGGAAGCACAGGGTCCTAAATGCATTGTATAATGCAATAAACTTTGCATCCTAGTGACTGAAGGCTGTTTTTCGTTCTATCTTTTGTAAAACTACCCCGTTACTGGACTAAGAAAGCCAGTTAAGAACGAACTTGTGCTCAACAAATAAAATAACTAAAAATTGCAACAGAGGATTTAGACGTCGCGAATTATGTGGTTTAAATCCTTTGCCAGCAAACAACAAAAGTAACAAATAAACAAAAATACATCAAACAAATAAAAAAAACACCAACAAACAAAAAACAAACAGAGAGCGAAACTTGCTGGCGGCAGGCTTAGATATCACCCTTTGTCGGTTTGTATGTGCTTGCTGACGTCAGCTGTGGTAAGTGATTGTCCCTCTCCTCTCGTTTGCGCTTTGTTTGTAGCGGGTCACGTGGTCTGCTGACAGACACAGCTCTGCACTCTACTGCCTCTGTATCGCTTTATTCCTTCCTCTTATTTTTTTTTCTGTCCTCTTTGGCGTGGCCCCCCTGGGGGCACGCTGGAAACAATCGCCGATATTATACTGCCCCACCCCCCGTACCGCTATTCCTCTTTCCACCCCCAAAGTCGACGTAAAATGCCTGCTCAACCCTCAGACCAAAGCGACGGCGCACAAATCGCTTTATTTTATTCTCATCGACCAAATCTATAGTAAAATTATAAACGTGAAAGTAACTCTGTTTGTCTGTCTGTTTGTTTGTTACGTTTCTTGGGCTAAACGGCTTCTCCGATCGTGATGAAATTTGACAAGGAGATGTTATTTGACATTACGATGGACATTGGATACTATTTTCTGTATAGATAATAACATATTGTCATTAAATTATGAAAACTCTCTGAACTGAGACAGACGCATAATATCTGTACGTCTCCGTAATGCGAAACGACAATGAGGTCTGGTACCGCAGTGGGTAAGGTGCTTGCCTCTTTAGAAATTTCCCGTGAGGATTCGGGTTCACACCCCGCCGTGAGCAAAAATTTTTAAGAATTGTTTTTTATAGATTGAGCCAAGCCTAGGATTTTGCAGTAAGGATACCATGTTGAAATGTAGGTCCCATAAATTCAGGGCTGGAATGCGTGGAAAATCGTAGGTATTCACGGTATACTGGTTCCACAGTGTGATCTAAACTAATAATGTTAAATATGCGAAAGTAAGTCTCCGTCTTTTTGTTACATTTTGACGACCGATGACAAGGATTACTTTGTTTCTTTAGGAAGGAAATAGGATACTTTTTACCGGTATGAATAACAGTTTTAATCATGAGATAGCTTCGACGGTAGAGTGGTATATGGATGACATATTATGCCAACTCGATGTTTTTTGAGACGTATCATAGGTAACTTTCAGCTTTATATGACTAATTCCAGGCATCAAATTCTGAATCCACGCCCACGAAGTCGCAGATAACAGTTAGTACTCTAATAAACATAACATTACCAGACTTTGGTCGCGATTTGGCTGGCATTGTTGGTGGCGATGAGGCATGGAAAGATATTGCAATAGGTATGAAAAGTAGTGCATGGAAGGGAAAAGATGACCATGACCACAAGCTGGCACTCGATTTCAGGCACAAGGGTGTGGGAAGATTCTCGTTTTTAGGTAAGGGTGTCAGGGATTGGAATGAGTTACCAAGAGAAATGATGAATAATTTACCGAAAACTTTGAAAGAAATTAAAGATAAAATTTGTAGAGGGCAAATGTAGGTAGGTGCAGGATAGGGGAAGATGGGTGTTTAGGGAAATTGCCACCGAAGCCTGTGTTCCATTTCAATTAAATTAAATTAAACTATAGCTCGGTTTTGTTTTGCTACCAATGGATTTATATTCCGAGTTCAGTAAAATGTTCAGTATGCTCCTATTATTTTCAGAAAACTCACAATTATCAAAATTCGACAATTTTTAAATTATTCTTTGTTCGAGCTACGAGTGAAAGAGGAAAACTAAGTAAAATCTTTGTTGAACGATTGAAATAAATAACAATTACAAAATCACGGTATTATAAACCCTCTCTGGATTATTATCGTGTGAATTTTTAAATGTTTGAAGAACTGCAAATTGACTCCAAGTAGGGTTCTTAAAACTTCAGTTAGTTTTTTAAATGAAGCAAGGTATCGACAAGTTTTAATTTAATTTTATTTCAGCAGAAAAACGCATTGGAAAAAGTACTGAGGCACAAACTAGAAGACACGCTGTTAGAATTATTCTCAGTTCAGCTGCGATTATCGCAACTTCGTAATGCACAAAGTGGAAACTACTGGACGTGCTCAAAGGCATCCGACCGTATTAACAGCTGAAGCTATCAGCAAGGACCACTTCAAGATAATTCAAACAAAACTAAATGAAAAAGTTATATGGAGACAGTTTTAAATCGAATTACAAAATATTTACGAATATTTAACACCGGATTTAACACCGGATTGACGAATTGGAAACTGTTAAAAATACGCTTTTTAAATACAATTGCTACCACTTATTCTCAAATACAGCTTTTGAACTCAAATTTAATTTAATTGCAATGGAGCACAGGCTCCGGTGGCAATTTCCCTACACACCCATCTTCCCCCTATCCTGCACCCACCTACATTTGCCCTCAACAAATTTTATCTTTAAATTCTTTCAAAGTTTTCGGTAAATTATTCATCATTTCTCTTGGTAACTCATTCCAATCCCTGACACCCTTACCTAAAAAAGAGAATCTTCCCAACACTCTTGTGCCTGAAATCGAGTGCCAGCTTGTGGTCATGGTCATCTTTTCCCTTCCATGAACTACTTTTCATACCTATTGCAATATCTTTCCATGCCTCATCACCAGTATATGCCCTGTACACTCCCATGACCCTCCTCATCCTCCTCCTGTCTTTCGATGAATCTCATTCCAGCTCCTTTATCATATCCGTCACTGATTGCATTCTGTGACAATTTCCAGAAACAAATCTAGCAGCCCTTTTTTGCACCCTCACCAACGTAAAATGAGGGTCCCATAGTACACTACCATATTCGAGCAATGGTCTGACCAAAGTTTTGTAACCCAATTCCTTGACTTCTCTCGTACATCCCCTCATCACTCTCTCCAACAAGTGCAGAACTTGGAAACCTTTTCCTACCACCTGTCCTATGTGTCCTGCCCAGTTAAGCTTGTTATCCCACATGTTCTAATTGTTTAACACATTTACAAAAGCTATTTTGTTCATTCGCAGCTTTTTCATATAGTTTTTTTGTTTTTTGTTTTTACTTATGGTTTTACTCCTCGTCGACGTCGAGGTCATTAGAGGCGGGATGGAACTGGGGAGAAGGAGTGGGAAGGAATTCGGCCACGGCCTTTTGAGGGAAGCATCCCGGCATTCGCCTGGAGTGATTTTGGGAAACCATGGAAAACCCAAATCTGGATACCCGGACGGGGATTCGTACCAGCGTCCTCCCGAATGCGAGGCCAGAACCACTCACCCACCACGCTAGGTTTTCACATAGCATACGAATAAAAATATTCCTGAAGTAATCCTATCTATTCACAATAATTTGTTTCGTTTCTTTATTGTTTATAGGAACGGTAATCATGAACGAGCGTGGTTGGTGAGCGGTTAACGCTCTGGCCTCGCATTCGGGAGGACGCGGGTTCGAATCCCCGTGCTCTCAGGCAGATTTGGGTTTGCCATGGTTTCTCGAATCACTCCAGGGGAATCCCGGAGTGGTTTCTTCAAAAGGCCATAGCCGTGTTCCTTCCCTTTTCCTATCCTCTGTCCTTTGCCGCCTCTAATGACCTCGCCATCGACGAATCAAAAAGTCATAAGTAAAAAAATTGATAGTTAAGTGATTCCAGTACCTTAATGGTATTGTCAGCATTATGTACTTTGGTTGTCGTTATTTCGGAGAATTTTATACCTGTTTCTTGGTTGTTAATTTCATCGTTCGCACATTTATCACTACAGCCTTTATTACTGTCCTAAAAAAAAATTACTGTTTTTTTTATTATTATTATTATTTGCGCATAAGCCCATTAGGACTACGCAAAGTACTCAGAAGCGTTTGTTCGTTTTCCTTTGTGCCCATATTTCCTTCATACGTTTGCTGTGGGCTTGTTTCCTCTCATCTTGACCATGTTGTTCCTGGTGTTTTCTTAAATCTTTCCTCCCGGTCAAATTGCCACCTGTGAATTTTGGATTTAAATATGTCTCTGTTTTCGGTATCTTCTGGAACAATTCCTGCTAATTTGAGGTCTTTCTTGATTTCTCCAACCCATTTCATAGTATTCGATATTAATTTACTTCTGTTTTCATAGAATTCAACTATTTGTCTTGTCAGTCTGTTAGGGTTCATTCTTTTGATGTGATTTTAGTCGGCGTTTACTGTGAATGTCTGCATATTGTAAAATTTCCTGATTACTTTTGAGTCTGTACTGGTCTCCTATGAGTCTTGGGCCCAAAATTTTCCTTATAATTTTGCGTTCTTTTTCTCAATGTTTTCTATTTTTTTTTTTTTTCAAAATAATTGTTTCTAATCCATAAAGACATTCTGGTTTAATAACTGTATTGTAATGTCTCAGTTTTGTGTGCTTAGAGATGCATTTTTTGTTGTAGACATTTTGTGTTGGGCGATAAGCTGTTTCCATCTTTTGGCATCTAATTTCATTAGCTTTTGCTTCAGTTCCATTCTCTTGAATTGTTTCACCGAGATACTTGAAGTATGAGACTCGTTTAATTTTTCGATATTTTGTCTCCATGTATTTTGGTGTTTCTTTATTTCAGGTCATAAATTCTGTTTTCTCGAATGATATCTGTAGACACACTTTCTCCGCTACTTCTTTCAAGAGTTAGATCTGTTTTTTGGCTATTGCAATGCCACTGGTTAAGATTGCTAAGTCGTCTGCAAATGCTAGGCAATCTATCTTTAATTTTCCTCTGCCTAATATAATTCGCTGGTCAATTCCAAGGATTGATTTTTGTTTCCGCCATTCCTGTAACACTTTTTCAAGGACGCAGTTGAACAGTAACGGAGAAAGTCCGTCTCCTTGTCTTACTCCTGTTTTAATAATGAAGGGTTCTGATATTTCCCCTAAAAATTTTATTTTGGACTTTGTATCTGTTAGTGTTTGTGGTATTAAAGTAAGAGGTTTGGGGTCTAAGCCTTGTTCTTTCAATATTTGGAATAATGAGTCTCGATCAACTGAGTCATATGCTTTTTTAAAATCGACAAATGTGCAGACCAAACGGTTGCTACAAATTTTTTGATGTCTGAGGATAAGTTTTAGGTTGAGTATTTGTTTTGTAAAAGATCTACCTGGTCTAAATCCTGATTGATATTCTCCAATCCTTGGTTCTAGTTGTTGTTCAGCCCTATCGAGGAGACACCCGGAAAAAATTTTGTATGGCATTGACTGCAGTGAGATTCCTCTGTAATTATTAACACTTGCTCTGTCTCCCTTTTTGTGTAAAGGGTAGATTACCGCATTTTTACAATATTCTGGATTTTTTTCTGTTTGCCAAATGTGTCCGATCATTTTTGTGATCTCTTTTATAGTTTTTGATCCCGCTGATTTTAGAAGCTCTTCAGTGATTCCATCTTCACCAGCTTTTTTTTGTTGTTTTTGAGTCTTTTGATTTGCCTAACAATTTCATTTTCATCAGTGATGAATTTGGATTTTCTTCTTTAGGTTCTTGTGGTGCAAATCGTTGTATTGGTTCGGGACAATTTAAGAGTTTTTCAAAATACTCTGCGAGCACTGTACAGTTTTCTTTATTGTTTAATGTCAGTTGTCCGTCCTCTTTTTTAAAGCAGAGGCTTTTTGGTTGATATCCCGTGAGTTTTCTTTTGAAAGTTCTGTAGAATTTGCGTGTATTGTTTTTCTGGAAGTCTTTCTCAATTTCGAGCAGTTGCCCGTTTTCATATTTCCTTATGGTTTGTCTGATTAATTTTGCTATTTCCTTCCTACTTTTCAGGTTTTCTTTGTAGTTGTCATCTGTTTTTCTGTTCCATTTGATGTCGTCCTTTGATTGCTTGGTCACATTGCTCGTTCCACCAAGGGTATTTTCTGCGTTTTTTGCTGCGGGTTTAGTTTTTGTGCTGTTTCAATCAATTTGGTTTTAGAGTTGTTGCCAATTTTATGATTTCTTTCTGTCCAGTTCTTATGTAAATGAAGGTTGAATTTTGCCTGCATCGAATTTTGAAATTGGTGGTTTCTTTTTGATGATCCTTTGAGGTCTCAACTTCAATTTAATTCTTGTCAAGTAATGGTCAGAGTCTATGTTTGCACCCCTTCTAACCTGGGCATTCAAAATTTCTCTGTGGTTTGGATATGAGATGGCTACCTCATCGATTTGGAACTCGCCTAAGAGTGAGTTTGGTGCTCACCATGTCATCTGTTTTGATGGTTTCTTTTTAAAATTATTTTATGTATATATATTTTTTTTTGTAAGACTGGAGATTTTCTCGGCGTTGTAAATGAATAAAACTTTCTCGGGTAGCTAGCCGAGTTAGTCCATCGTTTGACCACGACGTTTCGGCGGTCACAACCTCTGCCGCCACTGTCATATTTTTTTTTGCTTTACGCCTCGTCGACGTCGAGGTCATTAGAGGCGGGAAGGGACTCGGAGGGAGGCAAGGATTGAGGAGTTCGGCCGTGGCGTTTTGAATGAATCATCGCGGCATTCCCCTGGAGTGATTCGAGAAACCATGGGAAACCCAACTCTGGCTGGTAGCACGGGGATTCGAACCCGCGACCTCCCGACTGCGAGGCCAGAGCGTTAACCGCTCACCCACCACACTAGTTCATGATTACAGTTCCTATAAACAATATAGAAACGAAGTAACTTATTGTGGATAGAAACGATTATTTCAGGAATATTTTGATTTGTATGTTATGTGAAAAAGCTGCGAATGAACTACGTAGCTTTTGTAAACGTGTTGCAAGTATTAGAACTTAAAGAGCTGTATTTGAGAATACGTACGTGCCAGCGACCTCGCGAATGCGAGTCCGTTCACCCACCACACTCGGTAAATTACAGTTTATAATTACGAATTTAATATTAACAAATCGCACGGTGCTATATCTTCTGTGAGAGCCGATAAATTCGTTATAAACTAACTCGTTGGCATAACTTCACTACTGCCATCTATTAGGGTTCATAGAAAAAAAAAACCTTTGGATTATATTAATAGATTGTATCAGCCTTTACGCTGTAATTGTGGGTCACTATAGTGAGGACAACACACGGCAAAGACACCACTTTATTAAAATTACCCATGCCCGAGGCCGGAATCGAAGCGGTGACCATCGCAATACCAAGGCCGGTACCAATCAAGGATTTTTTTTTTTTTAACGCATCTGAGACCATACAGCCAGCTCGATAATAATTATATGTCAGTCAGTGTTTTCACTTTTTTTCACAGACACAACAGTTTCAATAGGGGGGGGGGGCGAAAATTCAAGAAACCTCACCAAATGGGGGGGGGGCGAACGGAAATCTCAAGAGTGATTTTAAAATAAATGTAGGATTGTAGAGCTAAACAAAAGGTCTACAAATGACGCGAAAGTCGACTTTAGGGTGGGGGGGGGGGGTATTTCGTCCAAAAGTGGGGGTTTAACTGCTCTTGGAAGTGTAAGACCTAAAAAAAAAGGTTTCAAAAAGTTTCGAGGTCGATTACTAGGGAGGGGGGGGGGGGTTTCCTTCCAAATGTCACATGATTTTAGAGTGGGGGGGGGGGCTATCCGACCAGACCTCACGAAGTCTCACCAGACGGGGGGGGGGGGGAATTCTGAATTCCAGAAAAACACTTCACGTCATTAACAAATGCCCCCTTATATCGATTACTTTTTAAACAACAACGTAATTCTATTACAATCTTATATCTTATAAGAAGCTTTTCGACTTGTGTTATTCAAAAGAATTTTCGTTAAAAACCCTTATTAACTGCCATTATCTTGGTTTTTTAAAGGTTTTTCCATCGTATTATTGGACAATTAGAGGCTTGTTAACGACTTTGGAAGTATGTATCTCCCTAAATACACAGTAAAATTGTGTCAAACGAGTTTGATTGCTGTTTTAATATCTGTTCAAACCATACAGCACCCTATGCGATGTTCCGAAAAAAAGAGTTATGTTTCTCTACGGATCTGTTTTGCCGTCTCATCTTTCCGTGAAATATTATCACAGTCCGTGCAACTACACCGCTGTGATACAAGGACATGGGGGAATTATAAGGCTTCATTTTGTGTCGTTTTCGCTACGCAACCCCAAAGAAGGAAACCTTTTAGCACTGGAGATTAAACTGCACTGCAGTACTTAAGAAGTGAGACGAAACCTCATGCGTGAGTGGTAGCTCTGTGGCCTCGCATTCGGCAGGACGCCGGTTCGAATCCCCGTTCGTCAATCCAAGTTTCGGCATTCCATGGATCCCCTAAATCATCCCAAGCGATTGCTGGGATGGTTCCTTTAAAAGACCATGGCCGAATTACTTGATCCCCAACCTTTCTTGAATCGATCTCGACGAACAGTGAAGTCCAAAGGACCAAAAAAAAAATTGACATGTAGCAGATCTAAGCGAAACTCCAAATTCAAATGAACTTGGTATATTAAATATAGTAATAGTAACTAAGAACCATAACATGGAGAAATTATTTGATCCCATAAAAAAACAACGATAAAGTGAAATGAAATAAACCTGATGCAAAAAACTATACAAAGGTTACCAAGACAACAATGCTTCATAGTGAATATAATCAAATTCCATGGTACAGGTTACAGATTTCTTATTTAGCAAGAAATATTAAAATCGTTATCAAACACTCTGATGTACAGGACCGCCGTAAGCGGGCGTGCAAGGCGTGCACCGCACGCGGGCGGCACGTTGAGGGGGGCGGCAAAACGAGTGGTAGACAGTCGCCGCCACGCGATAGTTGCCACTCCATTGTCGCCGCGACGAAATTTGCAGCTTATTATGCTTCGGGCGGCAGGCGGCACTCGGGATGACAACAATGGGGGCGGCAAATAACGTTCGAAGGGGCGGCAATCTCAGTTTTTTGACCGGGTTCGGAAAATTCCTAGATCCACCACTGGCTGTATTTAGACAGGGGTAAGGATTGCAATCCCGCAGTGTTTTCAATCCCGTGGGATCCGTGCGGGATTGGTACAAACAGTTTTTTAACGCATATGTTTAAAACATAGTTACTTAAAACGTTAATAAATTAAGTAATAATTAAATTAATAAATAATTTTTAATGTTAAATGATAAAAATTAACAGTTAACAATATTTTGATTGACAAAATAACATTAAAACTTTTTAGCGTGTCTTAAGTGTATTTCGAGGTTTTACATTTTTGTTTTTTAATCTAAACCAATTTTTAAATAAATAATATAAATGGAAAATATTGAGTTTTAGGTCATATTATGTGCCTTACAATACATCACATAAGTTTAATAATATGGTTTGCTTAGTGGCCAAGTTACCAGAGGTTTTTTTTTTTTTTTTTAATTCTAACTAAACGTTCCATAACACCGAGAAAAGCATTCCATTTCACAAGCACGAGACTTGGCCTTTTTTGCGTGATTCATTATTATATCTCCTGATTCCTTGATTGATATTACAGTTGATTCAATGTTATTAAAATAAACTACTCACCAACACGTAAGCTGTTAATTATTTCAGATTTACTTATGTGGCGTAACGACGTTTTTAGAGTGGAAATTAATATTTGTTAGTAAGAAAGGAGATTTTCTCGGCGAATGATTGCAGTGAAGTCCTCATAGATTGTATCTCCGGATTTCATTGCAAACACACGAAATTACACACGTGAGGAAGACGACGGAAGTATGGTGTTCCTACAACACAATTTGTCGATACACCCGTGAAAATTTCATTATAACTTTTTTTACCTTTAGTCGAAATAATAACAAGGAGAAGAGGGATTCATCGAAAGCCTGAGCGGCACATGTAAGCAGGTGGCTTTCGTCAAAGAAACGCATTGAGTCAGCGGCCAAAACAACAATAAGTCAAAGGATATACAATTTCTTTTGATAGCTGTTAAATAAACAGGTACGCGATCGATAAAATTATGATATCATTAGTTTCATATCAACGAATATTCAGCTACAAATTAGGAAATTGTCACAATGACTTTATCTGCAAATACAGAAAATGGGAATAATGAAACCGCGAATAAAAATCTGCAACCGTGTAGTTCAGATAACGTGTGCGACACTTAAAAAATAATTATATAGTTAGAAAATCGTACTAAATACGCACCATAACTCAAATTACAGAAATGTGTACTCGAAACAAACGTAAATTTTTATGAATACGTAAAAGTGTATTTATTTACTTACGAATGACGAAGGTTGACAAAAACAAACGCTTGTTCACATGAGTCAAATGCCAACTGGAAGGATACAGGCAAACAGTGTAATACATCCGACAGAGACCGAGTGGGGCAGCGAGTCATGCAGACTGACACGCGTTTCCGCCGGATTTTGCGGATTGCGGATCCGCTTAATTTTGTGCGGGATCCGCCAGACTGTCTAATGATGGGGGATCCCGCGGGATTGCGGGATCCCGCTTTGCTGGATTGCAAACACTAGACAGGGGGGGGGCATAATCGGTATTGCACGCGGGCGCTCAAACAGCGACCGGCGGGCCTGCTGATGTAAACCTGGAAACATTTCCTCTGGAGCTACTTGGTTTATGGAAGTGCATTTTGGACTATAGTAACATTCGGAAGACTCTACCAGTAAGGTTGAAGCATTTAAAACGTGGTGCCGTGGAAGGACGGTTGAAAAAGTGGACAGATAAAGCATGATGCGAAAGTGTTTTCGAGCCGATCGGCGAGCAAAGAATCTTGTTTCGAGATTTTTGCAGAAAGAAGAGACAAGATGGAGGGTCATGTTTTGAGACATGCGTCCTTGCCAGGTTTCCGGACGTATCTGGCAGCAGATGTCTTCGCACAGGTGACGCCATTGCCTTAAATTACGGGCCAGCCGTTTGTGAGCGCGGTAGATGTGTTCAATGGGATTGAAATTACGAGGATTGGTGTGCAATACATCAAGCTGAGTTCACTACAAAACTCTCCGAACCACTATAGCTCAATTCTCGCCCTGTGAAAAGGACAGTCATCCTGCTAGAAGACGCCATCGCCGTCGGGGAAAACATAAGGGTTGCAGGTCGTCCACTGGACCCTAATTCGTCCGACCGACTGTTCGGCCGAATACGACCGACTAGTCCCGAAACAGGTAGAGGCATTGCCACGCGTCCACTGGACACGACCTGCTCGGCCGAATACGGCCGAATGCGGCCGAGTAACGGACCGATCCCATTGAAATGGGATTAGTCGGACGTATTCGGCCGAGTAGGAAACGCATGTTGCGCTCCTAATAAACAAGTCTTCATTTTTTACCTTTCATTTGATCTTTTCAAACTCTATCATTCACTGTGGTGGTCCGTAATTACTATAAATATTTTAATGAAAATATCTACTTAAAGGACAACTATTGCAAAGTGCATCTACACAGTTCTAATAATTATTTTACTAAACATTTGTACAATAAAATAATTTGAATTTCTTACTGGAATATTCTCAAACGATTATGAGGTATCACTCTTGTGAAGACTCTATTTAGGCATATGCTGTTTCTACATCTACATAAATACTCTGCAATTCAAAAAATTGTGGGTGGCAGAGGGTGCTCAGCACCAAAGCTATCTTTTTTTTGTGCATTCCAATCCCTAATGGTACGAGGGAAAAAAGAATTCATATATGAAGCAGTCCGGCACCTTATTTCTCTAATTTTATTTTTCCTGTCCTTCCGACTCAAATAGGTTGGTGGACGAAGTATTTCACTACACTCAAAAGTGAAAGTGGGAGTACGCATGTTTACCAATAAGTTTAAACGAAACGTGTGTCGTCTATCTACCAGAGACTCCCAACCTAATCTACTAATCAGTTCTGTGACGCTTTCATAAGGACTGTAGCAAGCGGTCACGAATCGAGCGGCTCTTCTCTGTACTTTCTCTATACTTTCGATCAACCCCTAACGAAACGGATCCCAAATGGCACAACAATAATCCAAATGTGGACGCGACGCACAAGAGATTTGTACGCTATCTCCTTTGTTTGTTCATTACAATTTTTCAAGATTCGCCCTATGAATCGCAGCCTAGAATTTGCTCTACCTACTAACGAATTAATGTGTATGTCCCATTTCATGTTCCTTTGTACTGTTACTCCCAAATATTTCATAGAATCGACCATATCAATAACTGAATTGTTTAACTCGTATTTCTGAACAATTGGATTCTTTTTGTTAGTTATGCTCATTGTCTTGCACTTTTTACAATTTAGAGTAAGTTGCCACTCAGCGCACCAAGCCAAAATAACATCCAGATCGCGCTGAATTTCTAAGCATAGGCTGCCGTCTATGAGCCCACATCACAAAAACAAAATTTGCTTTTTTCTTATAATTCTTCTTATTGTATCCTGTTTTTTTTGTGTATATGTTCATTTATTTTTTGAATTTAAATATTGACTTTTGTGAAATTGGCAACATGGACATAACTCTAACTTCGCATCCTTTTTCTTCTATAATTGTTCAGAGCTATGTGAATAAATTGTATTGGCTATCTTAAATGATTTCCAGTTGTTTTTATTTTATCTCAACAATCCTATATTCTTCTAGATTTGACATACTAAAATATTCTACAGTAAAATAATAAATTTCAAATGTTTATTTTATAATTTTGGTTAGAAAATACCCATAAAACGCGAGGTTGAATTTCAAAATACACAGACGGAAAAAAAAAATCCCAACACCAAGAAAGACTTGTGTTAGATAAACGAAATTTGGTAGGCGTGTTTATACATCTGAAAGATGACATCGATTCAAATTTCGCGCTTCGCGCATAAGTGTGGCGCTAGTAGCGCTACTCAGAGCTTGCAAATCAGGTTTGCTTTAAATACGCGCTGTAAAGTTTGTGAACGTTATTTACCGCTGAGATTTGACATAGTGAGTTGATGTTAGCCAAGAATGCCTTTAAGAAGACGAAGAAGCCATTATCAACAGCTCACCGAGTTTGAACGAGGTCGTGTAATAGGGCTACGAGAAGGTGGATTTTCTTTTCGCGATATTGCAGAAAGACTTGGCCGGAATGTATCCACTGTGCATGATTGTTGGGTGCAGTGGTCAAGGGATGGTACTGCCTCAAGAAGACCGGGTTCCGGGAGGCCACGTGGCACTACTGAGAGGGAAGACCGCCGTATTCGGCGTACAGCTGTGGTGCATCGTACTGCGTCTGCGGCAGAAATTCGAGCTGCAGTTGGTACCACAGTGACACAACGAACTGTTAGAAATCGGTTACTTCAAGGACAGCTCCGAGCCAGGCGCCCTGTAGCGTGCATTCCACTGACTACAAGCCATCGCCGTTTGCGACTCCAGTGGTGTCAAGCCAGAGCTCATTGGAGGACGGAGTGGAGATCTGTTGTGTTTTCTGATGAAAGCAGGTTCTGCCTTGGTGCCAGTGATGGCCGAGTGTTGGTCAGAAGGAGGCCAGGGGAACGCCTGCAACCAAACTGTCTGCGGCCTAGACACACTGGACCTACACCTGGAGTCATGGTCTGGGGAGCAATTTCCTATGACAGCAGGAGCACTCCTGTGGTTATACCAAACACACTGACTGCAAATTTGTACGTCAGTCTGGTAATTCAACCTGTAGTGCTGCCATTCATGAACAGCATTCAAGGGGGAGTTTTTCAACAGGATAACGCTCGCCCTCATACCGCTGTTGTCTCGCAACGTGCTCTACAGAGTGTCGACATGTTACCTTGGCCTGCGAGATCACCAGATCTGTCTCCAATTGAACACGTATGGGATATCATTGGACGACAACTCCAGCATCATCCACAGCCAGCACTGACCGTCCCAGTATTGACAGCACAAGTACAACAAGCATGGAACTCCATACCACAAAGTGACATTCGAAACCTGTATGACACAATGCATTCACGTTTGCAGGCTTGCATTCAAAATTCTGGAGGTTACACCGGCTATTAATTTAACAGTATTTCACATTTGAAATGCATTTTCTTGAGCTTAAATTAACCTGTGATCTTGAAAATTTAATCAATTAAACATGTTAACTTGACAAATGCATTGTCCAAATTTCATTACTCTACAATAATTTTTTCTTGGTGTTGGGATTTTTTTTTCCGTCTGTGTATTTGCGGGACAGGGTGCGCATCACAGGTTCTGCCCTAGGGTCTACACATCCTAAATATGGCCGCCCTGACCCTCCTAAATATTTAGCGAGGGCAAGGTATATTTTTACAACATATAAGTCACTATATATTTTATAAAAATACCCCGTTCACTTGTTGTTGAAGCAACAATGACGGATCGGCAATGTGTGTGGGACGTTATTCGGCTTCAGTGGACGAGGTTAATCGGACGACCTGGTCGGCCGTCAAATCGGGCGTCACTGTGAAACACTTGTGCCTGCACCAGCAGTGTACTGTGCCACAGATCGCCCACTATCCTGCTTTAAAAAGCCTCCGAGCCATGCTCTGTGATGCGGCGTTGATGTTGCATACTTGATGTTTCACTTTCCGTAGTTGTTCACTACAGTACCACACGAACAGCCGACCAGCCTCGCCGTTTCAGAGATGCTCGTTCTACATCTACATCCATACTCTGCAAATCACAAACATTGTGGTGGCAGAGGGTGCTAAGCACCAACCCCAAACCCGCCCATTCCAATCCCGAATAGTGCGAGGAAAGAAGGAATACATATAAGTATCAGTACGGCATCTTATTTCTCTAATCTTATCCCTCCGGTCATTGCGACCTAAATAGGTTGGCGGAAGAAGTATTTCATTGCACTCGAAATTTAAATTTTTTCGCATATTCTCCAATAAATTCGAACGCAAGCTACATCGTCTGTCTTCTAAACTATCCCAGCCCAATCTATGTATCAATTCTGTGACGCTTTCATAAGGGCTGTAACAACAAGTCACGAATCTAGCGGCTCTCCTCTGCACCCTCTCAATTGAGTCAGTCAGAACCTTGCGATACGGGTCCCAAACCCCACAACAGTAATCCAGATGCGGACGCACTAGTGTTTTATACGCTATCTCCTTTGTTTGAGCATTACAATTCCTCAAAATACGACCTATGAATCGTAATTTAGAATTTGCCTTGCCTACGACGGAAGTTATGTGCATGTCCCATTTCATGTTGGTTTGTACTATCACCCCGAGATACTTCACGGAATCAACCGTGTCAACAGCTGAATTGTTTATTTTGTAATCGTGAACAAACTGATTCTTCTTGTTACTTATCCGCATTGCCTTGCACTTTTTGCAATTTAGTGTAAGCTGCCATTTACGCCCTCAATCGAAAATAGCATTGCTTATTTCCCTATAGATAAACGCATCGTCGGCAAACAATCACAACCAGCATTTGACGTTGTCTCCTAGATCGTTTATAAATATTAAGAAAAGAAGTGGACCTATTACACTTCCTTGAGGAACGCCCGAAGTAACATTTATCTTAGAAGAGGCTTCCCCGTCAACAACGACATACTGTGATCGACCTGTTAGAAAATCACGTATTCACTCGCAAATCTGAGCCGAAATACCGTAAGCTCGAATCTTCGCTAAAAGTCGGTTGTGTGGCACAGAATCAAAAGCTTTCTGAAAATACAAAAAAACTGCATCAACTTGCGAACCTGCATCTATAACTTTCATTATGTCGTGGGAAAATAGGGCCAATTGTGTTTCACAGAAGCCGCGCCATAACTCATTGTAAAAGTTACTTATGTCAGTGGAGTTCCCCATTAGTCACTAGTAACTTCAGTAGAATGACTCCCCACGCATCTCTGCTTAGATTATAAACTTTTTAACAGTATGCCGTATCCACAATGTCACCACACACCATTCAATCGTGCTATAGACATTTGTCATAATGTTTTGCTTCACCAGTATAATTTAGTTTATATAGTAGTTTAAAGACATGGAGGCTGGTAGGTCATATATTTTTTTGTTTTTTTTTTTTAACTGCTTTACGTCTCTTTTTAACATCGAGGTCTTTAGAGACGGGAAAGGATGGGGGCAAGGAATGGGAAGGAATTCGGCCATGGCCTTTTGAAGGAAGCATCCCGGCATTTGCCTGGAGTGATTTGGGGAAACCATGGAAAACCCAAATCTGGATGCCCGGACGGGGATTCGAACCGCCGTCCTCCCGAATGCGAGGCGAGAACGGTAACCGGTCATATTTTGAGACGTGGTGGATTGGTTAATTTGCTGGTGGAGGGAACAGTCGAAGGTAAGAACTGTAGATGAAGACAGAGATTAGAATATATGAAACAGAGCAGATAATTGAGGACGTGGTTTGTAAGGGGTATTTCTCCGCGTTTTTTTTTTTTTTTTTTTTTTTTTTTTTTTTTTTTTTTTTTTTTTTTAAAGTGTTCTATCAATATTTTCGCAACGATGCAGCCATTGCATGACAGCAACCATACAGCAGTTACAACAGTGGCTGCAAGCCAGTAATTATCAACAAAAATAAACATCGCGAAAATCGTTTTCATGTTCCATTTCATTTGTGGTATTATTTTTATTGATTACCTTGAAACACGTAAAACAATAACTGGCGAATACTATAAAAGTCTGGTGGTCCAGCTAGATGAGAAAGGACATCTGAATTTAAAAAGAGAGCAAATCATTAACACAATACATCTGGTCGTAAAAATGTGAAAACTGAAACATGTCGACTACTGGAATAATCATTTTCTTCGCCAGATTTCGCCAACTCTGATCACTCATTTTCAAATCTCAATAAATTGGTGGCTCGAATTCATTTTTAGTCAAATGAAGAGGTGATAGCAGTGATATATTTTTTAGTTTTTCCAGATTATCACCTCAGGGATGGAATCCATTCATTGGAGAAACCTTGGACGAGATGAAGGAAGTGGGATCTACAGTGAGCCGCGACTGGGCCGAGAACTTTTCACCTCGCCCTAGTTCGTCACTGTGCAGAACAGCATATTAAATACATCGTAATCACCGTCACTTGATAAACACCTGTTGATGGATCAAGTTTACGAATTATCTGCAGGGTTGTTAATATTTGTCGCTGTCAGTTAATATTCAGTGTGTTCTCTTACTTAAAGTATTGGCTACATAACGAGCTGCTGCCAGATACAATAGGGCCTTCCTGTTCTAGTGACAAAACTCTGTTACAATCAGCAATCTATCGATTCTGTTAAGTTCAGCAATATCTCTGACCAGGTAAACAACTAACCACACTGGAATCTGCTATAGCAGTTCTGTTGCAATTTATGTCTACGGTTCTTCTGTCGATATTGTGAAGTTAGCTAGGATAATATCTTTGGCCAGAGGCTGTCCAATCGACCGACAGAGTCTCTTCCAAACTTGGGCAGTTTCTTTCCTTGCAGACTCCTTTGACGACGTGCTTCGCCGTTACAGCCAATCACAGCGAGAGCTCTTCAAAGATCGTAGCGTGGGATGTCTTCGGTCTTTAGTGCCCATTCTCTTTGTTTCCCCTAGTTCCAACTGCGGAAGACTCGAATAAACTCTACAAAATTGGAATTTCGCAAAACTGTATAAGATGCTTTATTACCAGTACGTATGGATTTTGAGTTGCACAGTTGGTACTGGTTTCAGACTCCGCTATTTATTGCTGCAAGTTGTGACAAAATGTCGGCAGCCTCGTTCACCAACCACTAACTAAAAATTAAAAAAAAAAAAAACGGATTCATGAATTTAAATGATATCTGGTGCCTACAATGACACCTCTAACAGGTGACTGTAGCATCATGTCTTCCGTCAGAAAGGAGAGAATTTCTTTAAAGTTAACTGTAGTAGCGTTTAAATAAGTCAAATCAGAATAATTTGTCATTACATAAGGTCGTAAAATATATGTTAATTCGTTCAGTTAAAGCACCTTAGAAGCTGAATAAAATGGTGGGTAACATGGCGCCGAATAAACCAGAAGTACCAACCTCAAAGATATAAAATCACTAGAATTTTTGCAGTGTTATTTGCTAACAAACACATTAATCACCTTCGATCTTCTGGTGAAATTTTCACTTCCACAAAAATTAATTTTTTGGGGGGGGGAAAGTATTCCTTCACAATAAAACTACAGTAGTGCCAACGCAAAACGAAAGATGACCAAAATTTCTAACGTTCATTGCGTTCAAAGATAAATTTTGTTTTAATTATATTCACACGGAATATTCAGTGTAGTAACTTTTTGTTTTCGGAGCTATGTCCTTGTTTAATTTATTTTTCAGTAACTACAACAACTGTTTAAGATGTGTGTACCAAATTTATTGTGCGGGTTTTATTTGTGTCTGTAGTGAGCTGGAAGAAAAAAAAAAAAAAAAAAAAAAAAAAAAAAAAAAAAAAAAAAACAACAACAACAAGGAACACAGAAATATCAGTTGTAGTATTTCTTTGAATTGTTTTTTTTCCCCCCAAACATGACAATGTCACGATTTGGGTTTGACGATATAGAACCAATTACGTGTAGTGCTACCCACGATAGAATTGACAACTTGATCGGATTTAGTGTGTTTGTCGTTATTGGTGTGTACACTTTGTGATGGAAAGTATCCCAACAACTTACTGAAACTGCGCACCGAGCTAGATGGATGAGCGGTAACACTCTGAGGACGTGGGTTCGAATCACCGTCCGGGAGTCCAGATTTGGGTTTTACATGGTTTCCCCAAATCTCTCCAAGCTAATGCCTGTATATTTCGTATAAACAGCCTTGGGTGAATTCCTTCTCGTTCCTAGTACCCAGTCCTTTCTTGCCTCTAATGACGCCGACGTCGACGAGGTGTAAACCCATAAAAAGAGAAATTGTATTAATACTTTACCCGTGTCACGTTCCATATTTAGGGGACATTAATATGGGGTGAGTTCCCCCTTTGCCTTAATGAAGGCTCTAACTCTCTGGGAGACTTTAAACTGGGTGTCTGAATGTCTGTGGAGGAATGGCGGTCCATTCTCCATTAAGAGCAGAAACCAGAGACAGTATTGATGTTTGACGTTGGGGCCTGGAGCCAAGTCGACGTTCTAACTCATTTCATTGGGTTGATTTAGCGAGTCTGGGCAGGACAGTCCATTTAACGAGTGTTATTACCCACTAACTACTTTTTTTATGTTATTTTTTTTTTTTTTATCAGTCTTGTTTCATGGATCCCTGCTGAGGAAGCACCTCTGGGATGTGAAACATGTCATGGTTAATATACATACATACAATATGAGTCATAATCATAGTAAAAAACAATTATACGTCACAAAGAAAAAATAAAGACAATAAAATAAACATAGATTTTTACAACTGTGATTTGCAAAAGTCATATTGAATACAACTAATTGTTTTGTTCAAATTCTTGAATGGAGTAGAAGGAGTTGCCAATAAGATAATCTCTCAGTTTTTCTTTAAATATATCTTTATTTTCTGCAAATTGTTTTATACCCTTGGGAAGTTTATTAAACAGATGTATACCAGAATAATTAACTCCTCTTTGTACTAATGACAGAGATGTTTGTGGTTTGTGCAGGTTATTTCTGCTTCTTGTATTGAGATTGTGTACCTGTGAATTAGAAGTAAACAGGTTACAATGATCTATGACAAAGCACATGAGAGAATATATATACTGAGAACTCATTGTAAGAACACTGAGTTTTTTAAAAAGTTGTCTGCAAGAAGTTTTTGGTTTTACCCTACACAACATCCTAATAGCTCTTTTCTGTGCTATGAAAACTTTTTTACTTTGTGAAGAGTTTCCCCAAAAAATTATGCCATATGACATCACTGAATGAAAATATGAGGAGTAAACCTGTTTCGTTAATTCTAGATCTGCTGTTAGAGAAAGTGTTCGTATTGCAAAGGTGGCACTACTTAACTTCTTCAGTAGTGAAGTGATATGTTCATGCCAACAGAGTTTCTCATCTATTTTAATACCAAGGAATTTTATACTCTAATATTGTGTTATTTTTATAGCTTACTTGTAAATCTGGCTGTGCATAATTTTTTGTTTTAAACCTGATATAATGTGTTTTTTCAAAATTTAGTTTTAATGAATTTGCCTCAAACCAATTTGATACTTCACTAAGTACTTCATTTACATTAAATTCTAGATTGCTGTTTGGTGTTTTTCTCACAGTCAGGTTAGTGTCATCTGCAAATAAAACACTCTTAACTTTGTGAGATAAGTTTCCAGGAAGGTCATTGATATACAACAAAAAGAGGAGGGGTCCTAAGACAGAACCTTGTGGAATTCCATGTTTTAATTTTTCCCAGTCTGATGAAGCATCTTTTGTTTATTTTAGTCTGTCTTACAGTTGACAGTATGCACTGTCATGGTAACAACCGATCATCGTCTCCAAACTGGCCATGTACAGCATGCAGCACACAATCGTTTACAATGTTAACACTGTTGTGTTTTAACAATATCTGTCGGTATCCTGAGAACAGCTGCTCGTTCTTTTGTACAGATTGTGTTAACACCGACGAATGTCCTTGGATTGCCGTCGTATGTGCGCCGTTGTCTATGTACAACCTGCTGGGCATGCTCCATTGCGTGTCTTTCGGTGTTGAACCCCAGCACCGAGATTCGTCACACCAAGTCAACTCATTAACCCGGGCGCTAGCCTAGAATTACTCACTTCCGAGTCCTGGTTAAGGATTGCAATCCCGCAGTGTTTTCAATCCCGCGGGATCCGCGCGGGATTTGTGCCAATCCCGCGGGATCCGTGCGGGATTGGTACAAACAGTGTTTTAACGCATATATTTAAAACATAGTTATTTAAAACGTTAATAAATTAAATAATAATTAAATTAATAAATAATTTTTAATGTTAAATGATAAAAATTAACAGTTAACAATATTTTGATTGGTAAAATGACATTAAAACTTTAGCGTGTCTTAAGTGTATTTCGAGGTTTTACATTTTTGTTTTTTAATCTAAACCAATTTTTAAATAAATAATGAAAATATAAAATATTGAGTCTTAGGTCATATTATGTGCCTTACAATACATCACATAAGTTTAAAAATATGGTTTGCTTAAAGGCTAAGTTACCAGAGTTTTTTTTTTTTTAATTCTAAATAAACGTTCCATAACACCGAGAAATGCATTTCATTTCACAAAGTGAAGTGAATATACTCTTTAAAGTGTAGATATGGCTCAGAACAAGATCTCATAACTTTTTGTCACGGCACAAGCACGAGACTTGGCCTTTTTTTGCGTGATTCATTATTATATCTCCTGATTCCTTGTTTGATATTACAGTTGATTCAATGTTATTAAAAGAAACTACTCACCAAAACGTAAACTGTCAAGTATTTCAGATTTACTTATGTGGCGTAACGACGTTTTAAGAGTGGAAATTATTATTTCTTAGTAATATAGGAGACTTTCTCGGCGAATGATTGCAGTGAAGTCCTCATAGGTTGTATCTCCGGATTTCATTGCAAACACACGAAATTACACACGTGAGTAAGACGGCGGGGGTAGCCGTCGAAGTATGGTGTTCCTACAACACAATTCGTCGATACACCCGTGAAAATTTCATAATAACTTTTTTTTTACCTTTAGTCGAAATAATAACAAGGAGAAGAGGGATTAATCGAAAGCCTGAGCGGCACATGTAAGCAGGTGGCTTTCGTCAAAGAAACGCATTGAGGCAGCGGCCAAAACAACAATAAGTCAAAGGATATAGAATTTCCTTTTGATAGCTGTTAAATAAATAGGAACGCGATCGTTAAAATTACGATAACATTATTTTCATATCAACGAATAATCAAATTTTCAGCCGCATATTAGGAAATTGTCACAATTACTTTATCTGCAAATACAGAAAATGGGAATAATGAAACCGTGAATAAAAAGCTGTAACCGTGTAGTTCAGATAACGTGTGCTATCCTTAGAAAATAATTATATAGTTAGAAAATCGTAATAAATACGCACCATAACTCAAATTACAGAAATGTGTACCCGAAGCAAGCGTAAGTTTTGAGAATACGTAAAAGTATGTTTATTTACTTACGAATGACGAAGGTTGACAGAAACAAACGCTTGTTCACACGCTTCAAATGCCAACTGGAAGGGTACAGGCAAACAGTGCAATACATCCGACAGAGACCGAGTGGGGCAGCGAGTCACGCAGACTGACACGCGTTTCCGCCGGATTTTGCGGATTGCGGATCCGCTTAATTTTGTGCGGGATCCGCCAGACTGTCTAATGATGCGGGATCCCGCGGGATTGCGGGATCCCGCGGGATTGCGGGATCCCGCTTTGCTGGATTGCAATCCCTAGTCCTGGTCTCCTGTACCGGTTTTTTCAGGTGGTTTCCCACGATCTCCTAGCCGAATGTTGCTCAATTCCCACTCGCCGCCTCATAAACTACACATTTTACAAACAAAAATACACTTATACCATACAAAACACAAAAATTACATGTCACGTATACACATGGCAACACACTTTCCACCATTTTTTCTTATGACTTTACGCCTCGTCGACGTCGAGGTCATTAGGGGCCGGAAAGGACTGGGGACCAGGAACGGGAAAGAATTCGGCCGTGGCCTTTTGAAGGAACCATTCCGGCATTCGCCTGGTGTGAATCTGGATGCCCGGACGGGGATTCGAACCGTCGTCCTCCCGAACGCGAGGTCACAGTATTAACCGCTCACTCACCATGCTCGGCACTTTCCTCGATCAGGTTAAATACGCTGCGTCTAACAAACCCGGTTTGAATTCACACAAGACGCAAGGCCTTCCCCCTTCTCATTAAACACACTGGCCACCTGTTTACTACATGGAGCCGGTGGCATGTTGTCCTTAGGTGACCGGATCGAGGAAAAAATCCCCTATATAAGAGTAATTTCTGTTGTTAACATCTCTTCTCTTATAGTATTTCAAAGCCTACGGCGATGATTGACGTATCAGTGAATACAATTCTCTCCCTATATAAGAGTAATTTCTGTTGTTAACATCTCTTCTCTTATAGTATTTCAAAGCCTACGGCGATGATTGACGTATCAGTGAATACAATTCTCTCCCTATATAAGAGTAATTTCTGTTGTTAACATCTCTTCTCTTATAGTATTTCAAAGCCTACGGCGATGATTGACGTATCAGTGAATACAATTCTCTCCCTATATAAGAGTAATTTCTGTTGTTAACATCTCTTCTCTTATAGTATTTCAAAGCCTACGGCGATGATTGACGTATCAGTGAATACAATTCTCTCCCTATATAAGAGTAATTTCTGTTGTTAACATCTCTTCTCTTATAGTATTTCAAAGCCTACGGCGATGATTGACGTATCAGTGAATACAATTCTCTCCCTATATAAGAGTAATTTCTGTTGTTAACATCTCTTCTCTTATAGTATTTCAAAGCCTACGGCGATGATTGACGTATCAGTGAATACAATTCTCTCCCTATATAAGAGTAATTTCTGTTGTTAACATCTCTTCTCTTATAGTATTTCAAAGCCTACGGCGATGATTGACGTATCAGTGAATACAATTCTCTCCCTATATAAGAGTAATTTCTGTTGTTAACATCTCTTCTCTTATAGTATTTCAAAGCCTACGGCGATGATTGACGTATCAGTGAATACAATTCTCTCCCTATATAAGAGTAATTTCTGTTGTTAACATCTCTTCTCTTATAGTATTTCAAAGCCTACGGCGATGATTGACGTATCAGTGAATACAATTCTCTCCCTATATAAGAGTAATTTCTGTTGTTAACATCTCTTCTCTTATAGTATTTCAAAGCCTACGGCGATGATTGACGTATCAATGAATACAATTCTCAACCGTCTTCTGGCATAGCATACTCTGTTTACGGTAAAACACATTGTTTAAAATTAATGTTGCAAGTCGGTACAGGGGTGGGGGGGCAGGGACACAGTTCACCTCACTGTAGCGCCTGCGTAGGAGAGACGCAACCCGCTACGCACAACAGTCGCTTTGGTACCGGCAGTTCCAGGGGTTACCAGGAGCAGACTTTTTGTTTTAACTCTATAGAAACAATATTTTTGTATTACTTACCAAAAACGACAAACAAGGAATTCGGGATGATTCCATTCTGATGTACAGAGAGTAATTTCTAAATATGCTGAAACATAAGCTCTTTTTCCTATCTCGTCTATACGATTTAATGAATATTTAATTTCGAAATCCAGCGATGAATTGAACCAATTTTTGAAAGAAGGGGATTTTCCAAAGTTTTGTACCATCTTTCTGGTAATTGTTATACGTCTATTACAATCCCTTGCACAAGTTCCTGTTACTGTCTTTGAACCATTCTTTTACTGTGGCATAAGTAGTTGCATAAGTTTTTAAAATGCAAGAAGCAGCATCTGCAATAAAGAATCGTCACGAGATGTTTAAACACACTATACAAATTTTCTTTTTGATTTTTAAAATGTGTAATTCTTCTTGTCCTGTATTCGTATTGTAGATCCTGCTTCTTTGCTCATCTTTATTCGTTTACGAGTATAATGGCTCTAGTTCGTTTTACTACTCTTTGTTCGTCTATACTTTTTATGATTTTTTTCTTATTTTAGAGTGCCTGTATTATCTATTATTAACAATGGTCTTATTTTTTTATTGTCACCCGTCAGTAGAGTTAACATTTTATGAACATGTTGATTTCACGTTTTTCTAGTAAATCTGTTGTTTTATTTATCAGCATCAGAGTCTGCAAAATAGACCTAGATGACGGTGGTATTTTTGTTCCCTCAAAGAGTCGGGAAGGAAACCAATTTTTGTAAAAAAAAAGTACTACAAATATTATGTTTAAGTTGATTTATATTCCATACTGTCAGCAATTCTGTGTTTACAAATTTTTGCTTATAGTTTTCCGCTTCATCGAGGTAATTAGAAGGGGTCGCATATCGTCAATGGCTTTTTGATGGAACCATCCCGGAATTCACCAGGATTGTATCTGAAAAACAATTGATACCGAAATTTTGATAGGCAGAGGGGAATACGAACCCGCGTCCTCCCGTATATGAGGCTTGACTCTTACGGTCCTACCTCCAGGTTTTGTTTGTTCTTGACATTTAATAACTGTTCCCTTCCTCGCAAATGGATCCTAAAGCCAGAAGTGTAATCCCCAATCCGAGTAGGGGCTCTAGTAATCCATTCAGTCCATCCATAAAAATATGCGGATTTATTTTTCTGTGCCGCGGCAGACAGCTATCGATTGGCGGTGTGGGCGCAGCAGTCGAGACGCCGACGTAGACTGCGCCCTTCGTGGAGGAAGCAATATGTATGTAAAACAAGCGCCGGCTGTGTCGCAGAGTCGTGCCAGCCAACCAGTTGTACCGTGCTTCCTTACGGTCGCCAGGAATAAAAATATTCAACCGCAGGTTTATCACATAATACATAATATGTCCCATATAAACTCCCTGAACATTTGGCATTTTATGCGTCTACATATTTTTGTTACTAGTTGTCAGTGACAAAAGATGAGTTTTAGGATCAAAGGTCGTGACCTCGCGACCTGACCTGATCTGACTGATACGCGGACGTGACCTATATTTGACCCCACGGGTCTCTGCAAAACTTGGAGACTGTCTATACATTTTTAAAAAACTTGAGAAGTATCTCGCTTCATATCACATAGGTGATTCGTGGTTCTTTTACGCAAGGTCATTTCTGTAGTAATTAAGATTCACTAATTTTGGGTCATTGTAGGTAATAATTGGGTTTTGACCTATCCCCGTAATAACTTCGCAATTTGTTCTTAACTGGAACGTGAAAGTATATATTTTTTTCCGCTGTGAACAGTTGTGCAAATTATCTCATTGGTAGTCTTAAACTCTACCCATCACCCAAGTCACTTTGTATGATATTTCGACTGGACTTTCAGAATCGCTTCGTTTGTGTCACTTCTGACACCAAAAGTATACCGTGGAGGTCTTAGTGCCAGACGTGTTGTGCAAAGGAACCTATTGTCTGCCGCATTAGTTTAAGTTGATCTACACACTTGTGCTATTATATCCTACTACATTTGGATCTAAAATTATCACTAAGTAGTGTTTAGTAAACTGTATCTGCCACTGAATAGCGCCAACCTTGGCCTGTGAAACAAATTTTGCAACCTTGGATCATCAGCTTATTTTCTACTCGAGAATCTACAGTTTTCAGATAGAACTCCGCAGTTTTGGATACGTCTTCTTAGTTAGTAGCCAATAGCGAAGTACTAAACTTAATATTGATTATTATGGTGCATGTAGCATAATTGTTAGGATCATTATTTACGATGATACCCAGCCAAATAAGCTCCTAAAGATCTTACCACGGCAGATAAATATTTAAACAGTATAAAGTTGTTTTTTTTTAATTAGCAAAAGTAAAAATATTATTCTGATAAATCATTTCATCAGCAATAACAGACATTTTAGATGGCTCCTTGCTATACCAATAAATGAATTAATTAACAAGCAATATGACAGACTACTTTAATATCTGTTGATAAATATCTGTTACTTAACTCGGTCTGCTGTCCTGTCAGGGTCGCCATGTTGGAACATGATTGATGATGATTACTGTATTGAATGTCGTGGCTACCAGTTGTATTGTACATTGAAACGCTAGTTCAGCAGAAAAGTGGAGTATCTCGGTTTAATTTACGCAATAAGGGCAGCAATTTGTACATGTAGACGTTTCTTTCTGACAAATAATGCTTCGTTCAAAGTTTTTTTAAAGTGTATATACAATTTCATTTAAATTACTCCTAAAACTATTCAAAGTGCCTTTTTCTTTTCAAAACAGCTCAAGTATTACGGTGTGCTGTTTTACCAAATTCAGTAACACCAGCCTCTAGCAGCATGCCAAGATAAAATGCTTTCACTGATTGGATACTATAACGCTGGGTCTTTCGGTATCCCGACAGAATTTCCTTATTCCACACGTAGCTGAAGATGGAAAGGTATATGGCTATACTATCAACAAGACCACCACAGAGCCGTTCGAGAATTTTTTTGAGTCCATGTTTCCAATTCCTTGGATTGGCTGTTCATGGGTAATCGCATGGTGATTTCATTCCCCAGACATAACACTTGGAATTTTTTTAATGAGATTTCATCAAAGATGGAGTGCATCTTCCGCATCTTTCTTCAAATCTCACTGCGATCAGAAATCATATCTACACAGCTATTGCAAAAGTAAGGTCGGATATATCAAGGAACTGATTTAAGTAATGCCAGTTGGAATCATATTGAGCGATATTTCTTTGTTACAAACGACATTTTACCTAATTCTGTAAGTTATGTGAATAAATTTTTATATTCTTTCAAAGTCTCAAAGTTTTATTGAAGCACCTTGTCTGAATGTATGAGACCACCTCATTGCAACCTGTGTGGTGACCATGACGTCTTAGCTACAGCATCCACTGATCCCGCATGAGGATTCGAATCACGCAATAGAATAGTGATGGATTGAATCGAATACTCAGGGCTTTAATGGGGAATGTCTTCTTTGCAGTTTTATATCGTTACTGCTGTTAGACGGTCGTTCTGCTATATATGTTGCATGTTCCCGGTAGTTATTTCGCTCCCTGTTGGTCGTATCTCGTCCGAGAGGTATTATTTGCCGGTGAATCCACTTTGCGCTTGTTTAGCGGAGTTAAGTCGGGCGTCGGATGCGCGGTCGCCAGCAATTGGTCCTCGGGGAGCTGTGCGCACTAATGCCGGGGATTTTGGAGCGCTGGGGTTTCCAGAGCCGGCCCTCAATTAGGGGACCAGCTGCGGCCCGAGTTCCAGGAATTACCTACTGTCCGGTCACTAGGCAACTGTAATCGCCTCATTAATTACGATTCGGCTAGGTGAAAGTAGCGTCCTGTTTGTCTCGCCCTGTTGCACAGTTCCATTTTAATGACCCGCAACCGCAAGGGTGATAACAAAGCGGCAGGGCTATGTTGGTAGACATGGCCTTCAGGGTTGTGTTTCCTTCCACCTCACGAGACGGCTAGGCCGGAGACAGTGCGGCATCTCAGATGCTGTGCTCAATGTCTAGCGCTCTCTTTAAGTAGAAGGAGGAGGCCGCTTCTGGCACAGGTTTTTTGCCACCACGATCTTCAATTCCTTAATTTTGCGGTTTGCAAAATATCGCGTACAAATGTGAATCAGCTTCGAATAATGTTAGGTCATATACGGGGAATGGACGCCCAGTTATTTTATCTGTGTGTTTAAGTTTCCCATATATGTAGGTGGCTGTTGTAACGTGTATGAGATACACATAACAAAATGAAGGGAATGAGAGTCTGTAAACGGCTTCCATCCCGTTGCGCCTACTTGTGTTGCCGCCAGGTTTAACGTCCCCATCCGAAGAAAATAATCAATACCAGCAGTGTTTTCACGGCACCGGTGCATACGCACCGGGGAGAGGTTTGATCTGGGGACCACCCCTTCCACATCTCACCTACCAGTGGGGTTCGAACCCGTTACCTCCGTGGCAGACGCGCAAAGGACTCCCACTGCCGCAATAATCTGATACCGAGGACTGATGTACAATACGCGCTATCCATGGCGTCTTCTTTCGTAAATATGGAATAAGACTTTGGTTTCCATTGAGGCTAATTTGTCCATACTTACTTTTTCAGATTTTCGGCGTCTCTCACACACACAGAAAAAGATATTTTATTCTGTTTCTTCGATAGTGAGCTAAACCTCATAAAAATTATTAAGTTTTCCGGGCATTCTGTATAGCGAAAATTGGATGCGAATTTCCTAGCATTTTTATCTTAATTTATCTCCGTTTACATCAAAATGGCACACGTCCTATATTACTCGTGAGAGACTGTGCTGCGCATTACTACAAACCCTATCAAAATGCCGCGATTAATTTTAGCATGAATCTCGTTCGACTAAAAACTGATACTAATTTATAGACAATCTTATCTTTAATTTCTCAACTTTCCGAACTCACATCAAAATGAGACACACCCTACTGCCCATGCAGGACCATTTTGAAGATGTCGCACACTGGACCGAGGGTTTTTCCGTGGTTTTCCGGAATCACTTCACGCGAATGACGAGATGGTTCCTTCAGAAGGCCACGGCTGAATTCCTTCCCGTTCCTTCCTCCCAGTACTTTGCAGTTTCTAATGACCTAGCCTGCGACGAGCCGTTAAAACCGTAACCAAAAACGTACTGACGGTTTTAATACGTTTTCCAGCAATCGTGTAGCAAAGTGTATTTTTTTTTTCAACCTGTGGATCACCAAGTCTTTCTTAGGGGGGGGGGGGGGGGGGGAAGCAAGCCGGGTAAAAGTAAAAAGCGAGGGCTGTAAGTCTTACAGTACAATAAAAATACTAAATATCCAGTGAGATGGCCGTGCCTGTTTATTTTTTAATAAATTGTCGAATCGTTATTGTATTTTTGAGACTCAAATAACCATATCGTTTTCTAATTGAAGCCTATTTCTCCTGTATTTATGGTCCCCATTAAAGAGAACGATACTTCACATAGATATGAAGTGATAAATGGCCGCAATAGTTTTAAAGCTTGCCTTTGCAGCTCTTTCTTTCTCATATTTCAGAACATGTAAATTGTTTGCTAATTAAATCCTGTTTAAAGCATGCCGTCTGCATCTATAAAATTTTATTTCATTTTCACGGTCAGACACTGACAAATACAAAAAAGAATTTAATAGCCACCTATACCCATTGTTACCTTCAGAGTCAGTTTAATAGTTTCTCTTCAAATCACTCAAGGTCTGCACCGTGAAAGGAACACGAGAGCTTAATACCTACAGTTTGTTCGTTGCAATTTGTTTGAGGGAAAAACTCGTACACAGTTTTTTGTAAAGATACTGGTAACAATCGAAGTTTTGCGACGAATCCTTTACGTGTATCCCTGGCTGTTAGAATGTTTTATTCTTTCCCTTGGAAGCTCTTGTTTAAAATATTTAGATGGTCAATAAGATCAGCAGCAATTATTGGTTTTAGTAGCCAATAACGATCACACAGTACTTTATGGACTTTAGGAATACCAAAAAGATGGAAAAATCAAGCAATTTAAATTTGGTGATAAGAAGCACGCTGAAAATTAAGTAGACGGATAAAGTACAAAATGAACGAGTTTTGGAAATGATGGGTGAGAAAAGAAGTTTATGGAAGAAGCTTACAGGAAGAAGAGACAGGCTGGTAGGTCTTATTTTGAGACATGCTGGATTGGTTAATTTGTTAGTGGAGGGAACAGTTGAAGGTAAGAACTGCAGAGGAAGACAGAGATTAGAATATATGAAACAGAAAATTTAGGACGTGGGCTGTAACGGGTATGTAGATATGAAGAGGTTAGGGAGCGTGCACAAACCACGTGGCTCGGTAAGGGGGGGGGGGGGGGAGAGGTTGGCTGGAAGGCTACACTGGGCTACGTGGGGGGGAGGGGGGGGGGTCCGAGCCAGACCACGTAGCTTTTCATTCATAATATTTTTTACAGTTAAAATGAGGAACAGAACTCACAACAGTTAATTATATCCGTATGTAATTTACTCGTCTGACAAGAGAAAACAGTACAAAATGTCTTCTGGAATCAAAAGGGAAAAAATCTAGGTGCTACGTGTGGGGGGAGGGGGGGGGGGGTAGCGTCAAAAGTCACGTAGGGCTACGTGGGGTGAGGGGGGTTCACAGGAGGTCTAAATGGAGTTACGTGGTTTATGCACGCTCCCTTAGCACAAGGTAGGAAGAGATGGAGGATTGCATCAAACCAGTCGAGAGACTGTTGACAGCAAAGAAAATGAACATTATCAATTGAGAAGAGATTTTGAAGGAGCGAACCCATGTATGTCTTCACAAATGATAGTAAACAGTCTTGTTTGGAGGGCTATATGATTGATTAAATTCGATCACCTCTTTAAGCAAATCAATTAAATCAGAATGAAGAAACCTCAGCTGCCAGAACTTGCCGATGAAGAAAGTGTGTTTATGAGACATTTTGCACTATTGGTTTTAATTTTGCAACGAGCCTCTTTTGTTGCCAGTCATAGCTTTAGCACCATCGGAAACGGCGATAAATTCTGTCCAATCATTCTCGTAGTTTCTGAAAACATGCCGTACAAACACTGGCCAGTAGGGTTCGCAAGAAGTGCTTTACAAAATAAAATCTTTTCCTTCCTGTTTTCACCTACTTCAAAGCGCAACAATAGAAAAAATAGCACACAGTCTGAAAAATCATCATATTCATCTAAGCAAAATTTGGTCTGTTCTTTTATTTTTATTGTTTATTCTACGTTCGATAGTATTACCGGAAAGTGGTACAGTTTTAAGCTTGTTTTCCTCAGGTATACGCAATATAATTTCAACAATATGCTGGGATACTGGCAATGTAGGATTTTTGGTAACTGGTCCCTGCTTTAGCGACTTAATATACATTTCTCATTGACACTGGATACCTAAAAAAAGACAAAATATTTTTAAATCAGAAAAAGGAACAAATAATTCATAAATATTTAGCCGGTTAGTATCTGGTATCATTAAATATTACTCGACATAAGCTTCGGACAAAATATAATATTATTTTTAATCAACAAATAATGATAGGTACTAATTATACGTATTAGCACAATTATAGTAGTTTGCTGCTAGTTACAGGATTACAGACTTCGTTCGAAGAAATCCAAATGTCTTGGGATGTTTAGTTGAGAGATGACGCATCTACTTTGGTGCTTTCGTACTTCCAGTTGACAATACTTCCCCGCAAATAGCACATTGAGTTTTATTATTCATGACCGTAAAACCATATTTCAGGTAATTGTGCCCATAATTTTTGTTTATTTGTTTCCGCCGCTGTCTCCATTTTGTCCTCGCTCGCACCGAAGCTAGTCCGTACTCGCTGGCGCACTCGGACAACACTGCAGTGAACGAGAACAAACTGCTCCAATGTGGCCGCTGAGTCCACCTCCTCGCCTCCCGCGCCGCCACCACGGCAGAGTGCCCGCCACTACCTCGCACAGCATTTGACTTCTCGATCAGTAGGTACAGTTCCAATCATGAGAGTCGCCAAAGTTTTATTACGTCTCTTGGGACCGAGCGTGGTGGTGTAACGGTTAGCGTTCTGGCCTCGCATTCGGGTGGACGCCGGTTCGAATCCCCGTCCGGGCATCCAGATTTGGTTTTTCCATGGTTTCCCAAATCACTCCAGGCAAATGCCGGGATGCTTCCTTAAAAAGGCCATGGCTGAATTCCTTCCCATTCCTAGCCCCCATCCTTTCCCGTCTCTAAAGACCTCGCTGTTGAGAGACGTAAAGCAGTTAAAAAAAAAACGGCTCTTGGGGTGTCCAAAAAAATTTTAGTTTTAAAGGGAGTCGCGTATTTCGAAAGATTGAAACAAAACTAATCTACGAAAATGCCGAGATGGACACCCCTTTCTCCACCTAATAAACTACACATTTCAAACACAAAAAGAACAGTTATCACACAGAACTCACACAGTTAAACACAGGTGCCAACACCCCCTCTAGGTAACTACCACGGGGCTAGCAAATGCTGTTTCAATACTGGCATTAAACAACTATTTCTTTTTTTTTTTTTTTGTAACTGCTTTACGCCTCTTTTTAACATCGAGGTCTTTAGAGACGGAAAAGGATGGGGGCAAGGAATAGGAAGGAATTCGGTCATGGCCTTTTTGAAGGAAGCATCCCGGCATTTGCCTGGAGTGATTTGGGGAAACCATGGAAAACCCAAATCTGGATGCCCGGATGGGGATTCGAACCGCCGTCCTCCAGAATGCGAGGCGAGAACGCTAACCGTTACACCGCCCCGCTCGGTAATTATTTCTCAACTCTCATGATACACACTGGCTGCCTGTGCAAAGCAGAGGCCGGTGGCGGGTGATCCTAAGCTGATCCAATCGTGGGAAACAATTGTTTTGATTTTTTCTTGTATGTCATTAAATTTTTTTGATTTTTTATTGTCAGTCATTAATAGCATTACCCCAATTTTTCAAAAGTATCTTTCTTCGGCTTATATTAACACGACCGCTCCACACAGCAAATTTTGCTAAGTTCATGGGTCATTGGCTAAAACCACGTCACGCGATTATAGTCGGCCAATCAAATCTTGTAAAAATTATTCGGTGAGACCTGCTACCGTCTTCAAGTTCACCCTAAAAGCTAATGAAACCCATGTCTTCAAACGCACAACCAAATATTCTGTATCTTCTCCTCTCAGATTTGTAATAAAACCCGTAAATTAATTTAGCAAAGTCTTTATTTAAAAACTAATCACTTATTTGGTACTCAATAGGTGTAAACCTAGTATGCTGTACCACTGCAAACTGCCAGAAAGTAATTATCATTTCATTATTGATGAGACCGATATCTTATATCTTTAAACGAGCAATTCTTGTATATATATATTTTGGATCTCGGGAACGGCAACAACGATTTGGATGAAATTTCAAATTTAGATAACGTTTTGATTTTTAAGATTATCTAAATAGTGTTCCTCCCTGAAAAAAACAATTTTACAAAATACGAACAATTTTTGTTCTTGGTATCTGGAAAATGGCTCGAAAACGGCTCTAACGCCATCTCGTAGACGATTCAGGTACCAGGAGGCTAACTAATATTTTTCTCTTTGGTTTCAAGGAACTTATATATTTAAATGAATACTTCTTGTATGCTAGCTGACTCGAGGGAATACAAGCGCTGAATGTTTAATTGTAAAACATTTCAAAAGAAGATATTTAAAAAGTGGCTTTGTCAGAAGTGATACAGATGAATTTTTAAGATTTATATTTAACCATATAAACTACGGTGGGGCGTTCTGTGGTTGGGATTCTACGTTAAATTGTAGGTCCCAGAGAAAAGGAACTGGCCGTCCTATCTCTGATAGAATTGCTTAATATGCTTCCTTCTATCCAATCTAATACTATTATATGAGCAACTCTTGAAAATAGATACAATGGGGGCTGTACCACTTTCGGAACCTCGGCGAAATTAATAGTAACCTGTTGAAATCTGGTTTAATTGCTTCGTCAACATGTCCTCTTCACATTTTGCGCTCTTGCTTTGCGGAAAAGTCGCTAGAAAAATTAAAATGCCAAATATGAGGCTGAACAACTGCGAAATGCTATCAGCACTGCAAAAATAATAATAATAAACAAAAAAAATGATCGGCATAGGGATCATATCAACCTAAACAGTTTCGTTTCGTCATAGATTTCGTGGTTAGGTTGAAATATAGCCTGGACCAAGAGAAAAATTTTACTCAATTTTGCATTCTGCGGCGTCCATCGGAAATGGTGCATTTGTTTACAATGGAAGCAATCTCTGAATGCTCGTTTCTATATAAGATGGCGGGCATCACCGTATTAAAACTCGGATAAAAATTGTCTATTTGTACGTTAAATGCGACTTTTTTCCAACGGGGAAAAGCTGTAACGGCATGAAAACATTACAATAAAAGATTTAATCAACATTTTAAGAGACTATCACTGATTTTTCAACGCTGACGGCATCCAACAGCTGTGCGTCACTGTCATATTTTGGCATTTTAATTAAATTCCTGGCAACTTTTCCGCAAAGCAAGAGCGCAAAACGCAAAGAGGACTTAATGACGAAGCAATTAAAACAAATTTCAACAGGTTACTACCAATTTCGCGTCGGTTCCGAAGGTGGTGCAGTCCTCGATAAAATTAATTTCTCACAATCTTGCATACTGAACAAAAATGGAAATATGCCGAGCGAAGATCGGTGACCCAGGTACTATGAGATATAAATGTCGTAGTGATACTAGTATAAGGACTTCCTTCCCCCATGTCAAGGAAGTGTAATAGGTCCACTTCTTTTCTTAATATTTATAAACGATCTAGGTGGCAACGTCAAATGCTGGTTGCGATTGTTTGCCGACGATGCGGTTATCTATAGGGAAATAAGGTGCTCCGACGATTGCTTAGAAATTCAGCGTGATTTGGATCCTATTTTCGATTGGTGCCGTAAATGGCAGCTTACACTTAATTGCAAAAAGTGCAAGGCAATGCGGATAAGTAACAAGAAGAATCAGGTTGTTCACGAGTACA
The DNA here is from genome assembly GCA_031002005.1 of Vandiemenella viatica. Lineage (NCBI taxonomy): Eukaryota > Metazoa > Arthropoda > Insecta > Orthoptera > Morabidae > Vandiemenella > Vandiemenella viatica. The sequence goes on from JARYHS010007075.1 coordinate 14,014,299, forward strand.
AAATAAACAATTCACCTGTTGACACGGTTGATTCCGTGAAGTATCTGGGGGTGATAGTACAAAGCAACATGAAATGGGACATGCACATAACTTCCGTCGTAGGCAAGGCAAATTCTAAATTGCGGTTCATAGGTCGTATTTTGAGGAATTGTAATGCTCAAACAAAGGAGATAGCGTATAAAACACTAGTGCGTCCGCATCTGGATTACTGTTGTGGGGTTTTGGATCCGTATCGCAAGGTTCTGATTGACTCAGTTGAGAGGGTGCAGGGGAGAGCCGCTAGATTCGTGACTTGTTGTTACAGCCCTTATGAAAGCGTCACAGAATTGATACATAGATTGGGCTGGGATAGTTTGGAAGACAGACGACGTAGCTTGCGTTCGAATTTATTGGAGAATATGCGAAAAAATTTAAATTTCGAGTGCAATGAAATACTTCTTCCGCCAACCTATTTAGGTCGCAATGACCGGAGGGATAAGATTAGAGAAATAAGATGCCGTACTGATACTTATATATATTCCTTCTTTCCTCGCACTATTCAGGATTGGAATGGGCTGGTTTAGGATTGGTGCTTAGCACCCCCTGCCACCCACAATGTTTGTGATTTGCAGAGTATGGACGTAGATGTAGATGTAGATGTAGATGTAGATGTTGTTTGTAACCTGAACGCTATGGCAAAGTTTAGTTTTCGAGCTAAGCAACCTCTTCCACACGCAGTTCTAAGAAGTGGAGACTGAAGGTATTGAGGCACTTATGTTCTGTTGGATATGGTCCACTAAATTTGTAGATGCGCTGTTTGTGAGATGTTCTCATATGCTGAAGTTCTGAGATCTGAAGCTCTCGAATGTCGGCTCGGCCCTGTGTTAAGTGTCGCCATCTTGCCACCACGCCAGGTTATTTCCCTTCTTACAGTCGTCATTTCGGCGCCACCCTGTATATGAACCCCCTGTATATGGGACGCGTTACGTAGTAATGACGATGCAAACAGAACACACGCCGTCGGGTTATTATTCGACACACAGAACGGCAAAGCGTAAAAAAGGTGTTACGACGCGTCAAAAGTGGGCCAGAGCAGCGGTATAGCGGGCGGCCGCTCGTAAAGGGGAAACACTGTGCGGCGGCGCTGCCAACCGTTAAAACAGAAACGAACTAACTAATAACACCAGCTTCCGACAACCTTTGTCGGGGGAATTAGTCACGAGCACAATAACAGTTTTAGTGCTTGATTAAAGATGATTAATGTACGCGCTAATACTGCTCGACATCATTGGGTCTGGAAGAACCTCCCTTGCGTGATTTCTGGAAATCGTGGAAAACCCAGATGAGGATGGCTGGAGTGCTTTATCGAAAGCTGCTTCTGTCGGATTTTAAGTTTACTCGCCCGGTAAATCCTTTCTATTCCATTCCCTAATCGCTCGTGGAAAAAATGAGTACAGAAATGAATCGGTTCTGGCCCTGATTTCTCTTATCTTATTATCGCTGTCATTTCGAGATATGAATGTCGCTGGTAGCAATATTTGCTGGCTGTCATTCCGAAATACGTCTGTCGTGAATTTTTCAATTAGCTTCCGTCGAGAGCAACGCCTTCGGTGTTCCAGGTCTTCCCAACCTAACTCCTTCAACATCGCACTTACGCTTTCCCTCCAACTATATATACCTGTCACGAATCGGGCGCCTCTTCTTTGGACCTTCTCTAAAGCCTCCATTAACCCCTTTTGATGGGGACCCCATACAGAACAACAATATTCTAAGTGAGGACGTACTAGTGACTTGTATACAATCGATTTAACTTCCTGAGTGGGTTGATTTAAATTACGACCTAGAAATCGGAGCATACGATTTGCTTTTCCCATTACATTCTCGATATGCTCATTCCACGACAAATTATTACGAATTGTTACCCCTAGATATTTAGCGGAATCTACCGTTCTAAGGACAGTGCCATTAATTGTATATTCAGAGCTAAATGGTGTCACCTTTTTACTTACACGCATGACTTGGAACTTTTTAGCGTTTAACTCCAACTGCCAATCTTTACACACGCAATTATTTTCATAATATCGTCTTGTAACAAAGCGCAGTCGTCCTGGGTTTTGATTTTGCGATAAATAATAGCATCATCGGCAAATAATCTTTTCATCCCCCCTATTATGTCGCATAGATCATTGATGTATATGAGAAACAACAGAGGCCCCAACACGCTTCCCTGGGGAACCCCGGACCTCACTTCAGTAAGTGATGAACGCTCACCGTCGAGAACTACATACTGTGTTCTGCCCTTCAGGAAGTCTGCAACCCAGTCGTATATTTGTCTAGATATGCCGTAACCTCGAAGTTTCCTAAGTAACCTAGTGTGAGGCACAGTGTCGAAAGCTTTTTTAAAGTCTAATAGAACCAAATCAACCTGGGATTGCTCATCCATAATTCGGCAAGTTGTGTTTCGCAGCATCGGCCTTTTCTGAATCCATGTTGATTTGGATTTAAAAGCTCACCTTCATCCTTTGCATCGGTTGTAATGAAGTTTCGCAGGAAGTAATAAAAGCATTATTCTAACCTCACTCCCTCCTCCCACACACAAACACACACCTACACATATTTTTTTAAAAAAACACGATTTTTTCCCTACCCCTTCGAATGTGCTATTGCTGCGACAGTTTTATTCAGTTGTGTATTTCGCATGATATGCTCTCACATCGTTTAATTTTCTAGCCATAGGTTTTGTTTTTAAAAAAAAAGTGGAATTATCGAGGTGGAGTTACTTATTAAGGATTCTTCACAAAAATTCGTTTTTTTTGTTATGGCTATACGCCTCGTCAACGTTGAGGTCATCAGAGACGGCGGGAAATGACTGTGCACTAGCAAAGAGAAGGAATTCGGCCATGGCCTTTTGAAGGAACTATCCCGACATTCGCTAGAGTGATTTCGGCAAACCATAGAAAATCGTAACCTGGATGGTCGGACGAAGATTCAATCCCACGTCCTCCCAAATACGAGGCCAGAGCGTTACCGCTCATTCACCACGCTCGGTGCGAAAATTACTATTTTTGAGGACTTTTTATTTTATACATTAGTATAGTGTTTAAATTATAATGTCAGTTAACTTTCTTCAATGAGCAGTGAATCAGCTAATTCCTCCCGATTTCGATTCGCTATTTTTTTTTTACTTCTGTCTTTACGCCTCGTCTACGTCCAGGTCATTAGGGTCATAAAGGGACTGGGGTCAAGGAACGGGAAGGAATTAGGCCTCGTCCCTTTCTTGCGGCGGAAATCGGGCCATTTCTGTCTGATATATTCAGTAAAACATTAGAAGAGCGAAAAGTACCTTCAGACTGGAAAATCGCGCAAGTAACTCCGATTTTCAAAAAAGGTGATCGAAGTGATCCTGGGAACTATCGTCCCATATCTATAACATCTGTTTGTAGTAGAGTTATGGAGCATATTATATGCTCGAACATTATGAATTTTCTAGATGATAATAATTTGCTTACAAAAAATCAACACGGATTTCGGAAGAAAAGATCATGTGAAACACAGCTGGCCCTATTTAAACACGACGTAATGAAAGTTATTGATGCAGGTTCACAAGTAGATGCAGAAAGCCTTTGATTCTGTGCCACACAACCGCCTTTTAGCGAAGCTTCGAGCGTACGGTATATCGGAACAGCTTTGTGAATGGATAAAGGATTTTCTAACTGGTCGGTCGTAGTATGTTGTCGTTGAAGGAGAAAGTTCTTCTAATCTAGATGTTACATCGGGTGTGCCTCAAGGAAGTGTAATAGGACCACTTCTTTTCTTAATTTTTATAAACGATCTCGGAGACAAAGTGAAAAGCCTTTTTAGATTGTTTGCTGATGATGCGATTATTTATAGGGAAGTAAGAAATTTGGCCGATTGCTTAGAAATTCACCGCGATCTGGATGTTATTTTGGCTTGGTGCGCTGAGTGGCAACTTACTCTAAATTGTAAAAAGTGTAAGACAATGAGCATAACTAACAAAAAAAATCCGATTGTTCAGAAATACGAGGTAAACAGTTTAGTTATTGATATGGTCGATTCTATTAAATATTTGGGAGTAACAGTACAAAGGAACATGAAATGGGACTTACATATTAATACGTTGGTAGGTAGAGCTAATTCTAGGCTGCGATTCATAGGTCGAATATTGAAAAATTGTAATGAACAAACAAAGGAGATAGCGTACAAATCTCTTGTGCGTCCACATTTGGACTATTGTTGTGCCATTTGGGACCCATTTCGTAAGGGATTGATCGAAAGTATAGAGAAAGTACAGAGAAGAGCCGCTCGTTTCGTGACCGCTTGCTACAGTCCTTATGAAAGCGTCACAGAACTGATTAGTAGATTAGGTTGGGAGTCTCTGGTAGATAGACGACACACGTTTCGTTTAAACTTATTGGAAAACATGCGTACTCCCACTTTCACTTTTGAGTGTAATGAAATACTTCTTCCACCAACCTATTTGAGTCGGAAGGACAGGAAAGATAAAATTAGAGAAATAAGGTGCCGGACTGATTCTTATATGAATTCTTTTTTCCCTCGTACCATTAGAGATTGGAATGCACAGCAAAGATATTAGCTTTAGTGCTGAGCACCCTCTGCCACCCACAATTTTGTGAATTGCAGAGTATATATGTAGATGTAGATGTAGAAAGAACCATCCCGATATTCGCCTGTAGTGATTTGGGAAAACCTTGGAAATCTGGATGTCCGGACGTGTATCGAACCCGCGTCCTCCCGAAAGCGAGCCCAGATCGTTACGGATCACCCACCGCGCTCTCTGGTAAGCGGCGGGACTTTGCGTTGTTCGAACTTTTCGGACTGTTACTTTCTATGATTTCTATTTCAAAATTCGTCTTTCCTACGTGAAGTCTATTAACAATGGGGCATGAGATTTTGTGTTTGTCGTTTACCAGTAAACTCATCAGAAATTTTGCGAAGAGGAGGCCTCAGTGGTTTCACCCTTTCCCTTCTTTCATCCTCATCCGTAACGCATGAACACAATGTACAGGGTGTTTCAAAAAGGACTTTACAACTTTCAAAATTCATTTAAATTTTATGAAACAAGGTACAGAGCTGGTTTTGGTGTTGTTTTAAAGGAAAGCACTTCAAGTTTTTTTTACCTTAAACTAAAGATGTACTATGTGGATTCCGTTGGTTATTCTGCAGACATCCCATCGGTAGTCGATTTCTTCCCAGACTCGCACTAGCATTTCAGGTGTAACTTGCTCAGCAGCAGCGTAAATTCTTGCTCTAAGTTCAGGTAGAGTGGCCGGCAAAGGAGGTACGTACACCATATCTTTTATCAAACACCAGAAGATAAAAATCTAGCGGTGTCAGGTCTGGGGAACGGGGGGGCCATGCAATTGCGCATCACGGCCAATCCATTGACCTGGAAAGCGGTCACTGAGAAAATCCCGGACGTCAGTCAGATAGTGTGGTGGTGCGCCATCTTGCACAAAGAAAACATTTCGTTCTCGGTCATCCTCATCGATCTGTGGTATCAAAAATTGTCGCAACATATCAAGGTACACTATCCCGTTGATGGTTCTCTCTTGGAAAAAAAAGGGGCCGTACATTTTCCTCATGCTCAACGCGCAAAAAACGTTCACCTTAGGGCTATCACGAACATGTTGCAATGTTTCATGTGGATTTTCACTGCCCCAAATCCTACAGTTATGTGTGTTAACCTTGCCACTTAAGTGAGAAGTTGACTCGTCACAAAAGATTATGTTGTCCAAGAAATGTTCATCATCATCCACTTGATTTAACATATCCACACAGAAGTTCCCACGTGCAATCTTATCAGTGTCTTTAATTGCTTGTAAAAGCGAATATCGGTATGGTTTCAAATGCAAACGTTTTCTCAACACACGCCAAACCGTCGTATGTGGGACTCACAGCTCACGAGATGCACGCCGGGTCGATTTCGTAGGGCTGTTGACAAAACTTTTTCTCACTTGCTCAACGACCTCGTCAGATGTGCTTGGACGACCTGAGGATTTTTTATGTTTTACTGAGCACCCTGTTTCTACAAACCATCTATGCCACTCATAAATTGTAGGCCTACTAAGATGATCTTTAGCGTTCTTGGTACGAAAATTACGCTGAACTGTTATCGCAGACTTCGATTCTTCAAACCAAAACACACAGCTAGCACGCTCGGGTCCAGTGAAGGCAGCCATCTTTAACGTAACTGCCGCTGGCGCATGTGCGGCGCGATTAGGCACTAGCGGTCTAGGCGTGTCAAAACTTGAAGTGTTTTCCTTTAAAACAAAGCCAAAACCAGCTGTGTACCTTGTTTCATAAAATTTATATAAATTTTTCAAAGTTTTTGAAACACCCTGTACTTAACACAAACACATCATAGTCAACAGTAACACGTTGTAAGGCCTCCACTAATTATCGATTTCGGCAAGACCCTGTATATAACTATCCCTGAAGAAGAAAAAAAACTGACACGTGGAGAAACCACGTGCGATGCCGGGAGAGATGCCGGTGGGTAAAACAGCTGACTCTCTGAAACTTTCTCCGCTACCCCGCTGTCGTAGGTTGAGTAGTCTCATACTGCGCAGTTTTGATGTCGTTCCGAATTCCTGGATGCCGTTCAGTACGGAACTTGGACGACGCATTGACAAGCAAGGTGTCGTTACTGGCTGACGGGGTGATAAGTGACTGCAGACCGCCGGCAGTTGTGGACGACCCTGTATACAGTGACCCTGTATACGGGGGCTGGGCGCGCGTTATGGCGTCGTAAACTCGGCGCGGACACCTGCCGTCTCCTTTCATTGCGCCCCTGGCGGCGCACTTATTAAACTGCTCTCCGCGGCTTATCCCGGTTAACGAGCCCGCCTCCGGCTCAGACAAAGGGCCGCGGGATTTAGCGGCGCGGTCCCTTACAAAGGCCGCCACGGATTGCCCGCTCCACAGAAATATTTCGCAAATACCTCTACCGGATTAATTAATCACCTAGAAAGCAAAGTGCAGGAACCGTTAACAACATCGGATGTACACTGCTACGTTTGAATTTAAAAGCACCAACGAGGGGACACCTGGTCACAATGGAATTTATTCCGCAGATTACGAATATGACAGCACACAAGCGATTAGGATCACAGAACGGTACATGCACGTTGACCGTGGGAATTCAGTGCGTTGTATGCTGCAGAGCCTCAAGACTCAATCAACGCGATTTGTCACAGAGTATCGACAATGCTTGCTGCCTAGCGACCATACGAGGTGCGGCTCGAAAAAAAACGGGGTTTTTAGTGTAACTCTTTTTATTTTGTTTCCTTTACAACTGTTACCTTATCACCTTCAATATACTCCCCTCCACTATCCCTACACTTTTCCATTCGAATTTTCCACTGTTCAAAACAGTGTTTGAAGTCATTTTCTGTTAGCATGTTCTTAGTCTCCGTCGCTTTTTGCTTCACAGCTTCCACAGTCTCGAATCTGGTCCCCTTCAACACTTCCTTCGCTTTTGGGAACATAAAAAAATCACATGGAGCTAGGTCTGGTGAGTAGGGTGGATGATCCAACACAGGGATCCCATGCTTGGCCAAAAATGTCTTAACCACCAGTGCAGTGTGGGCTGGGGCGTTGTCCTGATGAAGAATCCACGACTTGTTCTTCCACAACTCTGGTCGCTTTCTTCGCACTCGCTCACGGAGGGTGGCCAAAACCCCAAGGTAGTATTCTTTATTCATGGTTTGACCTTCAGGAACCCAATTACATACAGAATTCCATGGATGTCAAAAAAAAAAAAAAAAAAAAAAAAAAAAAAACCAATCATCATGGCCTTGAATTTTGATTTGGACATTCGAGCTTTCTTCTTTCGTGGTGAATTCATACTCTTCCAGTGCATTGATTGTCGCTTAGTTTCTGGGTCATAGGTAAAAAACCATGATTCGTCACACGTAATAACTCTTTCCAACAGTTCAGGATCTTCCCTAATGTTTTTTAACATGTCAGAACAGATTCCCATCCGTAACTCCTTTTGTTCCGGCGTGAGGATTCTTGGCACCATTTTGGAACACACTTTTCTTATATTAAAATTTTCATGTAATATTTGCCGAACCGATCCTTTGTCAATTCCCACAATCTCGGCAACTGCACGGATACTCAATCGGCGATCTTGACGGATTACTTTTCCTATTTTCTCGATGTTTTCATCCCTCTTCGAGGTTGAAGGACGTCCTGGGCGCGGATCATCTTCAATCTCTTCTCTCCCTTCTTTGAAACGCTTACACCATTCAAAAACGCGTGTACGTGACATACATTCTTCCCAATACACTTGTTGTGAGAGAGAATAAATCTCTGTTGCGGATTTACCCAGCTGCACTAAAAATTTCACGTTGACACGTTGCTCGATTAAGACGCCTACCATTTTTCCGACGAGCGGCATACACACGGTCCAACATAGGCTGAGACTCGACTGAGCAAGCTAAGCTCGTCCAACTGGCAGGAATGTGGAGGGGGGATGTCAGGCGACTCGGCAATATGGCGTTTGACCTTGAGGCTCGCACGGTTTATCTCACAGAAAACCAGTCCCGTTTTTTTTTTTCTAGCCGCACCTCGTATGCCGAACATGAGCGATGGGCGCCATGTCAGGCGAACGTGCGGGTCGGGGAAGCAGTGGTACCCGTAGTTCTTCGAAGATGGATCGCACGTTCGTCGCCACATGTAGTCCTGCTGAAATATGCAATGTGGCTCTAGAACTACCCTCATCTTCAGATTGCCCTCTATTCGTAGGACGCGAGGTCGCATGCTACAACCAAGGCCGTCCCAAACCACGTACTCGGCGTTTGTACGCTTCGTCACTCAGCAATGCGCTCAGTCCGATTGCGTTCACCACGGTAGCGTCTAACCTGAACGAGGCAACTCGCGTGCGGCAGCGAGGCGAGGCGAGCATACCACAGTAGCCGAGGCGCGGCAAGTCGCCGAACGTCCGAGGCGGTACGAACACCCGGGTCGGTACTTCAAAGAGAATTCGGGGTGCGCCGCATACTATGGGTCATGTAGTCATGCCTCCCTCGTTTAAACACACTGTTCGTTGGAATTAAACAAAACGACTGCAATTCAGCTAACGAGTTTTTCGGAATTGTTTCATTTTGTTCAATTTTTAATCATGAGACGTCCCATATTGTGGAAGAATTACGATAAATTTTATCATAATGCGATAAAAATGCACTTTTTGGAGAAGAGACTGACGTTTTGAAAAAATAAAAAAATAAAAAACGTTGACACATTACGACGAAACAAAACATTCGTCTTCTCAAAATATCGGAGTTAACAATGAATCAGAAATTACCGTGTCTTCTGGAAACGGCAACGCTTCCAATGTGAGTCGCCATTATTCTCCGTTTTTACAATTGTAAAATATTTATACAGGGTGTTACAAAAAGGTACGGCCAAACTTTCAGGAAACATTCCTCACACACAAACAAAGAAAATATGTTATGTGGGCATGTGTCCGGGAACGCTTACTTTCCATGTTAGAGCTCATACTGTGGACGGCTGTGATACAATACGCCATTCTCCAGGGCTGCATCAGCGCATCAGGGATTCCATGCGACGGAGGGTGGATGCATGTATCCTCGCTAACGGAGGATATTTTGAACATTTCCTGTAACAAAGTGTTTGAAGTCACGCTGGTACGTTCTGTTGCTGTGTGTTTCCATTCCATGTTTAATGTGATTTGAAGAGAAGTAATAAAATGAGCTCTAACATGGAAAGTAAGCGTTTCCGGACACATGTCCACATAACATATTTTCTTTGTTTGTGTGTGAGGAATGTTTCCTGAAAGTTTGGCCGTACCTTTTTGTAACACCCTGTATAGCTCTGCATACTTCTGGTATAATTCTTGAAACCAGCTGCCTCGATACGTTGAAGACATACTGCAAGCTAATAAATGAATCACCAGTTGCCAAGTATCCCCGTGTTAAGGATAATCTTTCTTCAGCGGTTACTGCTTTTCGAAAATTTGTATCATTCTCCGAAATTTTCTCCCGAATCGAGTATAATAAAAATATATAGTCAGTCGGTGTCATTCTTGCAAAGTTTATAAAATGGTCGCTGCCTTTTTCTTCCATCATACTGTTTGAAAATAATTTACCACAGGTGAGGATTCTATCGCCAAAAACGCTGAAGTAATTTAAATTTAAAATTCGTAAATCACAATGGTGAATGGGGGAGCAATTTAACACTCAAAATATAAGACAATTTAAAAAAAAAAAAAAGTAGAAAGGGATAGCTGGATGATTACGGGAATTGCCACAGGATCTCGTGCTCCAAGGCAATTAAATTAATTGCAATAAAGTGTTAGCTGCCGCCACTGTCTTTTATTTCTCTTTTTACTAAACTAGCAATAGCTATGAATGAATACAGCTCTACCTAATAGAGTTGGGTCCACTAATAATACATCGGATGGATTGCAGTTTATAATTCATGCTAAGGATATAACATAAAACAAAATTATTTTTTTTTTATAAAGTACAAAGATTATTTTTATTATTTTAGAAAATAAATTCGGCAAAATTAATTAGGCACGTGACCGTAAATGCCAATCAGATATCATTACGTCACGCTGTGCGAAAAGCCGTTCACATTTTTCTAGAACAGAACAAGTAAATTTTTCATTTGTAGAAATTTTTTTCAAGTTAATACGGTTGTTCTCAATTATATGTTGAAAGACAAGTATTATTCGCAATGGAATCAGGATTTAGCAATGCAAACAGTAGTAATTTAACCAAAATTGACGCCGTAGCACTTGGCAGATTTTTAGCGTCATACAGTGACTTTGGCTCATCGGAATTACGCAATGTTAAAACTTCGATGTATGTATAGACAAGTGTGAAATATAGATAACTAGCTGAGTTCCCGGCGTTGACCGGTATAGTTCGCGTAGATTTAACCGTACCCTATTTTTATTTCCGCAAAACATTTGTACAAAGTTTCATAAAATACGCGCCAACTTTTTCGGAATTAAAGCAAACTTACATTCACCCGCCCCCTACCAAGAAACTGGTGGGCTGAAGTTTATTTGCACGTATACTATTTTCATTCGTCCGAAAAGATTCATGTATTTAGGTCATATTTTGAGACATGCTGGATTGGTTAATTTGTTAGTAGAGGGAACAGTCGAAGGTAAGAACTGTAGAGGTAGACAGATTAGAATATATGAAGCAGATAATTGAGGACGTGGGTTGTAAGGGGTATGTAGAAACGAAAAGGTTAGCACAAGATAGGAAGGGATGGAGGATTGCATCAAACCAGTCTAAAGACTGACGACAGCAAAAAAAAAAAAAAAAAAAAAAAAAAGAAAGGAAAAAAAAAAAATATCAAGCTTCGATAATTTGGTTAAGAAATGTCATTACTACATTACTGAAAAACCCTAGATTATGTTAAAAACTCACATTTTATTCAATTGCGAAGTGAATGGATATACTACTTGTGGCTCGAAACGCCAGATCCTTTAACTCTGCAGATAAAATATCAAAAGTGAATCCAGAATAATATTATGGTAAACTGAAGACTAATGCTGAAGGCCAGAGATATTGTCCAGAGATCGGGCTTAAAGAAAATCTCTGTTGTTTTTACGGCTATCTATGTCGTTTAAAAATTGATATTCCGAATTAAAGGAAAGAATACTTCAAGCTATGGCTTTTTAAAAATTGAATATATCTAATTAAAAGAAAGAATACTTAAGGTTTTGTTTAGTGTGCAAAACAGTTATTACAATAAGTTATCTTATTGCTTTAATTAAAGGCTATGTTCAGAGGCATTGTGTTGTGTGTTTAGTGCGGAGTATGCGGCATCTAGTGATTCCTCCTGTGGAATTTCTCACCATACGTTCAAAATTTTATTTAATACTTCTTCATTATTTAACGTTGAAACATAAGACATGCCAGACAAGTGAATTGAAATTCTAAGGTTTAAAACGGTGAAAACTCCATCGAAATATGCCCCGTAGTTTCCGAGTTTTTATACGACCAATATGTCCGGTTTTCTTTTTATAGATGTAGATAAACTTTAGCAGCGTTATTTCAGTTTGGTAAAAAATAACCTATTTTTAAAAAATAAAAAAATATATATATATATATATCGCTTGGTTCTCGAGATATCTTGATGTCGTTAGGATGATTTGCATCCTGGTCCAGAAGAAAGACCTAAGCGAGATATCAAAAAAATTTGTTCCTTACTTCTATACTATCTTTGGCATGAACAATGCCATTAAGTATGGTTGTTGTTCAGTACTATTAATTCTGTGCCCTATCGTTACTTTAATGTTGCATCACGTCTAAGCTAAGATTCTTTTTGCTTTCATATACACTTTTCCTAGAAAAGTATGTCCTTTATAGTAGTGCTTTAACACTTGAGCACTATACAGTACTATACTACGAGGAAATGATGTTTAATTAAAAAAAGGAAAGGAAACTAACACCTGCTGTACACAGACACGATCGCACTGTTTTGTTTCGCACCTCGTGACGTCATTCAAGGTGCCATGACAGTCTTGAGCGTTTTCGCGGTAAATTTAAATTGGTTTTTAAAAATACAAATTTCATAATGTAAATGTTCGATTGTTTAAAAAATAATTCGATTGTTGAGTAAAATAGATAAGGTATTAACCAATTTTTCAAATTTAGTCAACTAGCCATTTGTCACCGCGCTGTACATCCACGTCAGAACAAAACTGTCTCGTTCGCTGCCTCGCTCAATGTCCAGCCCTCAGCAGACGGCCAGCCCGATGCAGTGCTCCAGCACTGTGGACGAAGCTGGTGTGTCGGTTACGGCCGTGTGGACAAGATGGCGGTCATCCCGCACGTGGTCACATCGTGTGGTGCAGTACCCGCTCACCAACCCTCTACACGCGCAGCACCGTCGCCTCACCGTCCCCCGTACGAGCCGCACTGTCACCCATGACAAACCCTTATCTCGGATACCAGTCACTCTGTTAGGTTCTAACTGACTTACGCGGCGATATTGAACTCGACGAGGCATCCACTTGTCTCGACGGCCCTGCACCGACCGAGCGTGACACAGCACTGGACTGGCTGGAAGCACGAAAGAGAGCGCTGCTAGTCCTACGTGCAACCCATCCCCCTCTACAATCTTAATCGCTTATTATGAGCCCACTAGACTACACATTGTCCGAGTTTGGAATGATACGGACTGCTGGTTGTGCATTTGCAATGTTCACAAAATTTATGTATATAATAGTCTATATATAAAATATATGTACGCAATATATCCATGCCCAGTTAACGTTTTTTTTTTTTTTTTTTTTTTTTCTGCTGCCGTCAGTCTTTAGACTGGTTTGATGCAATCCTCCATCCCTTCCTATCCTGTGCTAACCTCTTCATTTCTACATACCCCTTACAACCCACGTCCTCAATTATCTGCTTCATATATTCTAATCTCTGTCTTCCTCTACAGTTCTTACCTTCGACTGTTCCCTCCACTAACAAATTAACCAAACCAGCATGTCTCAAAATATGACCTAAAAGCCTGTCTCTTCTTCTGTAAGCTTCTTCCATAAACTTCTTTTCTTACCCATCATTTCTAAAACTCGTTCATTTCTTACTTTGTGTGTCCACCTAATTTTTAGCATTCTTCTGTAGCACCACATTTCAAATGCTTCAAGTTTCTTTCTTTCCGGTATTCCTAAAGTCCATGTTTCGCTACCGTAAAGTTCTGTGCTCCACACATAGAGTTTTAAAAAGTTCTTTCTAATTCCTAGATCAATATTTGAAACTAAAAGGTTTCTCTTTTTCAAGAAGGCTCTTTTTGCTAGTGCTATTCTGCTTTTAACATCATTCCTGCTTCGGCCATCGGTTGTAATTTTGCTTCCCAAGTAACAGAACTCACTCACTTCTCCTATTGCATCAGATCCTATTTTTATATTTAATCTGCTAGTATTGGTATCATTTCTGCTACATTTCATCACTTTCAGTCCAAAATCTTCCTTCAGTATTTTGTTCATGCCATTCAGTATCTTCTCAATATCCTCAGCCCTCTCTGCTAACAAGACAATGTCATCAGCAAATCGTAGCATACTGATTTTTTCTCCCTGAAAACTTATGCCACATGGAAATTTTTCTTTGACTTTCTTCATTGCTTCTTCCACATACAAGTTGAATATTAACGGGGATAGACTACAACCTTGTCTCACACCCTTTTTAACTGATGCATTTCTCTCGTGATTCTCTACTTTTATTACAGCCACTTGATTCTTATATAGTTTATAGAGTATTCTTCTATCTCGATACTTTAGACCTGACTTAAAATTTCGAACATCTTGTCCCACCTAACATTATCAAAAGCTTTTTCTAAATCAACAAATGCCATAAAAGTATCTTTGTTTTTCTTGATCCGCCCTTCAAGTATTAATCTTAAAGACAGAATTGCTTCCCTTGTACCGCGATTTTTCCTAAACCCAAACTGATCTTCACCTACTATCTCTTCTACTACCCTTTCCATCCTTCTGTATATTATTCTGGTCAGTAATTTTGAAGCATGTGATGTTAGACTAATGGTGCGATAATTCTCACATTTGTCGGCTTGTGCTTTCTTTGGAAGTGTGAAGATGATATTTTTATTAAAATCAGCTGGAATTTCTCCTGTTTCATAACTTTTTGATATCAGTGAAAACCTCAAGTAATATTTTCAAAATAAGACACAATGATGTCTTGAGTTGTGGATCAATGCGGTGTGGACGATCTCTGTTTATGAACGAGTTAAATAATAATATTGGAATAATGTGTGACTGTACATATTTGTAGTAAATGTTGGTTTAGCTTTACAATTTATGAAAGTATTTGTATGAGCGTTAGTTATGAACGGAACAGTTATGTATGTTTAAAAATAATAATAAACTAAACCGAATAGAGAGGACGCTACTTCTTAATAACAAAAAGAGATATTTAAAGAAATAACTGATTATAAAATTTCTGTTCACTTATTAAGTCATTAAATAGTGGGCTTATGTTTACGAAAACGATATTTCTTCTGTTGTTATTGTTTTTAGTTGAAGAGCTGCAAGAGGAGAGACGAAGATCGTATGCCGGGATGCTTCCTTAAAAAGGCCATGGCCGAATTCCTTCCCATTCCTTGCCCCCATCCTTGCCCCCCATCCTTTCCCGTCTCTAAAGACCTCGCTGTTGAGAGACGTAAAGCAGTTTGTTTGTTTTATATAAAAAAAAGAACGTGAATATTATGGATACACAAAGCAACGAGGAGGAAAATAAAAATAAATAAATCGAATGAGGAATAAAACAGGGTCCTACAAACTGCAGGTGAAGACAAAATATTAGCTTATACGAAATAGATAATTGAGAACGTGAGCTTAAAACTTAAAAGATTAACTCACAAAAGAAAAGAATTAAAAACTAAATAAAGTCAGTCCAACCTATACTAAACAATATGAACGAAATGTACGAGTTGAGAAAGTCTTGTGACGTGAAATATACCGTGCATTCTCTTTATTTCTCACCACACTCCACGCTGTCCTAATCATTACAGTCATTTATCCCAGTTATTTCGGTTCTATTGGAACAGACAGTAAGGAATCTTAAAGCGTCATCAGTGGAAACAATTTTTTGTGGCCCGAGGTTGGCACTACCGACGACGGTGGAGTCCTTGGTTAGTGCGGCCTATCTTAATTACATCTTCGCCAGCGAAGTGGTGGAGAAGGGGGAACAAGATTGGGGAGGCTGCAAAGAGTGCGTTCGCTGACAAATTTAAGTGCGAGCTAAATGAAATTTCCTCCCGACAGTGCGTGGGGATTCCCCTGCCTGAAAATTGCCGGAGCGTGTTTCTTGTTTGCAGTAAATTGTTTTAAACTGCGAGTCCGCTTGTGCCAGCTGAATACGGGATGTACCCCGGAGAATGTTTGCCACACTGGTTCGTTAAGCGCAAGTATTAAGAAAGGGGGTCGCACGGAAAGGAAACGGGCGGGGAAGACTCCGGAGCAGTATTGCCAACCCCATCGCCATAATCTTGGCACGTGCTCTCACTATAAAAGAACGAAAACCATTTGACAATACGTACTGAGACATCCCATCAAGATGAAGCCATGATTATCAGGTAGGAATTAAAAAGATATCTACGCTTTGTACCGTCTACGGCGTAGTGATTAGCGACCAGAGATGAATTAAATAACAGGAAACAAATGTTCCTAGCCACTGCGATGTTTTTACTGGTAGTTCGAGAACGGGTGCCAACACACGTTAAAGCTTCGCCTGGTATTCGGGAGGACACAGGTTCGAAACCCAGTCATCCAGATTGTGGAATTTCCATGGTTTCCCCAAATCAGTACAGGTAAATGTCGGTATGCCTCCTTCAAAAGGTGATGGTTGCATTGCTTCATGTTCCTTGTCCCAACTCTGATGATTCAGGACTAGACAGGAATTCTTCACGGGTCTTCTGCCGGATAAGATCTTTTAAACACGACGTTTCGGCAGTCACCTCCGCTGCCTTCATCTGGTGAGCTAACCAAACCCGCATACGAAGGACAGACAAGATGACCAAAGTAGACTTTTGTTAGTAATGATAATTAAACAGCCTCGTATTTCAGCCTGCTTCACCGAGCTTGGTGGCTGAATGGTTAACGTTCTGGCCTCGCATTCGGGAAGACGCGGGTTCGTATACCCGTCCGGGCATCCAGATCTGGGTTTTCCATGGTTTTCCCAAGTCACTCCAGGCGAATGCCGCGATGCTTCCTTCAAAAAGGCCAAGGCCGAATTCCTTCCCGTTCCTTGTCCACATTCCCATCCCGCCTCTAATGACCTTAGCTGTCGACCAGGCGCAAAGCCTTAAAAAAAAAATCAGGCTTCACATCGATTAGTGCGCAATTCCGCAGAAAGATGTTTTTTAGTGACCACAAAACAGGTCTGTGGACGGAAGCAAAGAAGTTATTGTACCTGCCCGTACAGAGCACATATACGAATTTCCCCCCCCCTCACCCCTCTGTTTACAAACGCTAGGGATATAGCAAAATAAGTAAATAACCAAACCTGGACCATAACCTCCACCTTATTTCGCTGGCAGGCATATATTCGAACATGTAGATACCGAAAGCAATGTGTTTTGAAGTTTGCAGCAATGGGTCGCCAGTTAAGCTGTCAGTAAGAGTGAAAGTTTTTGCAGAGGTGAATTAAACAGCGTTTTTATGGTGTTCCAAAGGCACAAACTAACAATCTTTTCACTGCAATGTCTTTGGCAAATACTACTCCGTATCACTGTGTCATTAGTATACTTTGATATAGTTAAAAATACTTAATACATTTGATATACTTTGTATAATCTACATTCTAAAATCTCCGTGTGTGTGTGTGTTTTTTTTTTTTTTTTTTTTTTTTTTTTTTTTTTAACTTTGGTTTCTATTCAACATCCTTTTTAAATGCCTCAAATTATGTAGAACTACCGGCATTCCCTAACTCATATTAATGTTTCGTCAATTTCTTCAAGTGATTTGAAATGTTGTTTCAGATACCCAAAACAAATAGAAGCCTGAATGAGAAAAAGTGGTGATTTTTGTCGTCAGTAGAACTTAGCGTGGGAATTTATCAGTTTTTTTTCTTAGATTTTAAGCTGTAAAATATTATGGATGCCAAATTGTTTGTACCACACGTTAAAATATAACGCATTAATATTGTTTTTAATTTTTTTTTAAAACTGCTTAGCGTCTCTTAACAGCGAGGTCTTTAGAGACGGGAAAGGATGGGGGGCAAGGAATAGGAAGGAATTCGGCCATGGCCTTTTGAAGGAAGCATCTCGGCATTCACCATTTTTATTTTTAATGTGGTTTTCCAGTAACTTCATGCCCGACTTTGACTAACTTTTTCTCAAACTTTTTCCCAAAATATTATGAGATATTTTCTAACTTTTTCCACGTATGCTGTTTGAACACATACCAAAGAACGTATTTCCTTAAAATTAAACTGCAATCAAAGACGAGAGATATAAAAAAAACAAAAACAAATTGAGTGTCCGACTTGGTTTCGTTTCCTCTAACTTTCGACAGGTATTCCAAAATGCAGTCAGTATTGTCGTGGAATAGTTTTCGTATTTAGCTTCCACAGTGGGTACGTCATGCATGCGTGACAGAGTTTCCGCGTGGAGCGCTTTTTCGGTCAATTGACTTTGGAAGTTTGGCAGCTGGTACAGCTCGGTCGCATTTAAATGGACCTCGTTCCCGCACGATAGCCCCGCGTAAATATTGCACGGCGACCGTGCGTAATGGCCGATGGGGCGGCGTATCGATGACGTGACGTCAGACGAGAGCAAACTTCCGCTTCCGGAGCGCCGGCAAATACGGCGCGCATGTTGGCCGCAGTGAGCTCTGTCGTGTGCACACGGCGAAAACTTGGCTCTTCCTCAAGCATCAATACTTGCTCCACTACTCTCTTTAATTTCTATAAATTACTCGCGCGGTGTAGAGCTTCGTGCGTCATCGAAAGTGATATCATTATCGCCCGAGGAAGATTCTCAACAATTAACCGCAAAAGATGTATAATTTTTTCATGTGACATATGTTTTTGCGGTGTTAGCTGGAATATGTGACAATCGCGCACAGTGACAATCGCGCACAACCGAGTCGTCTCTTGCTACCTGCTTTTAGCTACCAATTAGTCACCGCTACAGCTGCATGCTGGATTCTGGGACTTCTAACCCCCCATCCCCTCCTAACCGGACCGCACACCACCGTTCGCATTCACTGCTACCTTCAGTATCACAGTTTAAATCATGGAAGTTACTTGAACTACACATGGAGAGCCGTGTGCGCATTATGACGGGTACGGCTATCGAGAATTTAGAAAGAAAGAAGATGGAACGATCACCTGGCGCTGTCTCAAAGAAATATCAAAACAATGTCGTGGAATTTTGAAGAGTAAGGATGCTGCCATACTGAATGTTACAGAGCATATATGTGGACCCCATGACGATGCACGCATTGAAGTACATCAGAAACTTCATGCGGCAAAGAAGAGAGCTCGAGCGGATGATAGTTCAATTCCAAAAATTTACTCTCAGGAACTTGGAGATCTCCATTATAAGGCTACGAATTTGTAACTGAAATGCCCCGCCCAGTCAATTTTCAAGAGAAACTTGTACAGTCAAAGGAATATATCACAAGGAAATCAAAAGGAGCCAAATAATCCTGACGAAGAGATCTTGGATGATGAATTGTTGAAGACGGGAGATGGAGGCAGTTTCCTTCTTACGGATCATATGGAAGGTGAAAGAATAATTGTTCTGAGCGGTGAAAGAGGCAAACAAAGTTTAAAATTACACTAACAATTCTTTATGAATGGTACTTTTAAAAGTAAACACTTCTCCCAAATCTACACGATACATGCGGATTACGGCAGCACTGATGAAGAAACAAACATACATCCTGTGGTTTTTACCCTCTTACCTGACAAAAGAAGATTACTTATGTACGTATGTTTCGTGAAATTATCAAGGCTGTACCAGAATGGGCCCCTAAGACAGTGGCTGTAGATTTTGAAAGTGGTGCAGTATCTGCCCTCAAGGAAGTGTTTCCCTCAACGGAAGTAAAAGGCTGTTTTTTTACATAAAAAATGTATTTGGAGAAAGGTTCAGGAGCTTGGACTAACGCGTGAGTACTAAGAAAATGAGAAACTTCGGCTCCGTATTCGTATGTGCCTAGCTTTGGCTTTCCTTAAGCCAGAAGATGTTACAGAAGGTTGGTTGGAGATCCAATCACAGGGTCCTAATAAAGCAAAGCTATTGGAGTTTTTCGACTACTTGATAGACATGTGGCATGAGGATGAACAATTCACATGTGGAATTGTCACAAAAGACGTCATCGCATGACTAATGCTGGATGGAATAATAGGATTAAGAATGTACTTGGCAGACCAAACCCGAAGCTTAGAGACGTGTTACTTTGTTTGAAGAGGGAAGACGAGTCTTCAGGTCTTATGTATGTGAGATCTGAATTGATTCTTCAAGGAAAGAGAAGAAAAACCACATACCAGAAGTTGGACGAAACAATTGTAAAAACTGTTGACAGATATGAAAATAGCGGCGATATCAGATCATGTCTAACGGCGTTGTCCTACGTGCACAAGCTTGAATAAATGTAGGTCAACTGTTAATAATAATCAATTATGACGAGTCTCTCTGGTTGATTTGGATAATTTCATTATTTTAAATAAATGTAAATAAGTTGTAAATGTTTATTATGACGAAGCTTCTAGGCTGATTTTAAACACTTTACTTACTTTTACTTTTTGACGGTGCGGGCCGGTGTCGGACTGGTGAAAATGGAGAAGCGGTAGGTAGATTGCGGAAATTTCTGGTCCTTTACGACAAAATTATAAAGTACACGGGAGAGAGGGGAGAGTGTGGCCCGACCTTTAAACTGTGCGCGATTGTCGCTGTGCGCAATTGTCACGACACCGTTAGCTGAGGTTCGTTCACCGTGTGAATCTGTCGTGAAATTTATTGGTGTACTTCCCACTTGCTTTCAGTATAGTGCGTTCACTTGCCAGAGGCGGCTCGAGGTTAGTCTGCTCTATTGTCTTACACGCGGAGGGAAAGAGCGCCCGCTGACAGATTTTCCACTCGCATACGTGGACACACCAGTCTGCTTGCAGGGGTGGGCAACGGAAGAGGTGGGGCGGTGAGGGGCCCAACATGACCTTGAGCAGGTAGTTGAGAGTGAACAGGGTACAGTGCTGTCTCAATGCATGTATGGACCACAGCCTTTTATTTTATTTTTTATTATTTTATTTAACGGCCATACAGCCAAGTTCATTACATGTAATTTTACAACCATTTACATCCCAGTTTCTTTACATGTTATATATGGACCTAAATTAGTTTACATTCTTGGTAATATAACATGTCGACATGATATCAGATACATTATTATACCTGTTATCTATACAGTAGAGGCTTCATAATACGATTAGAGGGATTATTCGGACACTTAAATCTATTTTTGCCCATGTAGAGCACCTGTACCCTAACCATTCACACTGGGCACTCATTCTAGTATAATGTGTAGATGATGACATTTTGCGAGGATATTTCTATTCGATGTGCTAACTTTCTTACCAGCATTTCTTATTGGGTTACCTAATTCTCTCAGGTTTATGCTAGCATTTTCCCACTGTTTTGCGCGCGTGTCCTTTCGTATAATTTAGAAATTGATAGTCCTATCATTACCTTCGCGCCACAATATGATCATGGATTCTTATAGAACTCGACGAATAAATCTAAAGTAAAGAATAAAATTTTTCGATATCTCGCTTGGTTCTCGAGATATATTGGCTCAAATATTACGTAGTATGTGCTACCTGGACCAGAAGGGTCATTGGAAGTGCCATAGCTTTATAATTTGCAATACCTGTTCTTCAATACATACTTCTCTAGAAAAAGTGTATATAAAAGTAAAAAGAAACGTACTCTAGGCCTGATGCGACAGGTATTTTACGATGCGGCACAGAATTAATAGTACAGAACAACCATCTCCAAGGATGTTATTCACGCTAAATATAATATCGAAGTAAAGAACAAAATCTTTCGATATCTAACCTAGGTTTCTAAATATCTTAATTCAAAATATACTTAAATTCATGGCACAGAGGAAACATTACTTCTTGTCCAGGTCGCACATCATCCTTATCACATCGCCTTTGACATAACGTATCTCAAAAACCAAATGTCTCGTATTGTTGCATAAGAATGCTCCTGGCATTTTAACAAATTAACGAAACCTTTGATACACGATCTGGCTAGAACTAAGCGAAATGTCTCACATTAAGAAGACATCGTAAAATTGCGGTGACACAGAATTTTTTCTTCTGATACAGGCCACAATTCGACCTAACCACACAATCTATGTGATACCTACAAGGAAACGTCTCATGGAATTATATAAAAATGCATCATCAAATTGCGGGACCAGTGGAAATTTTTCTTCTGGTACAACCAGTGTATTATGGCCCAAAAATCAAGGGAGCTTAAACCATCAAAGAAGCCTTAAAACCACAAAATATGTACGAATCATGTAAAATAAGTCAAAATATGGATAGATGTATACTTTGTTATTGTGCAACGAATATGCTTTATTAAATACATCCGAGGAATTTATTCGCATACTTGCATCTTGAAAACTTACAGCATTCTTAAATTCGTTGTTACAGACTGCAGGTACTATCTTTGATTCTATGTTGCTGCCGTCGAAAACTAAATAGCACATTATACGTTCCAACTCTAAGGCGATAAAAGCTACAAATTAGGGGTATGATGGTTATTTAATAAAAATAATTTATTCTACCGGCTGTGGTTTGAACAGCAGTCAAAATTTGTAAACACTTTCCTTGTGCGATATTAATACGGAATATTTGCACGTAAGAAATACGTACCGTTGCCTGTTAATGTTTTTTGTAGGCATCTTTATTCGAGAAAAAACTGATTTCTGCATCCATATTATACATTAGCGGTTTCCATTTATATTGTACGGCATTCAGCGAAAATTTAAAAACATGTTGTACCAGAGACAATGTTTGTTAACTGTCAAAGATGTTAATAATCACGGCGACTGTGCTTACAGTAAATTATGTATTCATGACGCTTGATACATTTGAGTTACATATTCCATTAATATTAATGTTTTAAATTTCGGATAGCAGATTAGATAAATAGCTGAAGTTAAGAAACTAACCATGATCCTAAGAAAAGAGATTGTGATTTTATTGTCAGTTTTTCTGCAAGGAGTGAACATCTCAACTATAGTGTGATCCATATATTATAATTACCGTTCTAGAAATGAATTTAAATATTTTCTCCTTCATTCTGTACATATGTCATTAGCTATTTCTGCAGAATTTTATTTGGACCATTAGCTGTAAAAATTTGAAAACACCATCCAAATTGCTGCGGTAGTTTCTGCTTGCGTCCCGTAGAAATAAAGAGACACATGCAGTTTGCTTACAGACTTATGATAGTATAGATTTGTATGTTTCCATCCATGAAAAAGGAAATTATGATTTTGTATATTTGGTGTTTATTGGAAGAGAGGAAGATGGATAAATTGGTTGGAAGAGGGGTATTGTACTTTGTAAGTTCTATCAGCATTAGTGTGTTTCTTACAAGAGAGCAGAACATGATTTATGTCACCTATTGTCTTGATCATCGCAGTCGAATGGGTGGTTATCCCTTAGACCTATCCGATTTTGGTGGCTGGGAAATTTGCCGTGATGGGCTTCTAATCATGTTAAGTGCCGCCTGTTAAATTTTCAGTTATGGAGCCACGGTTTGGAAGGGATACGTGGTTGGATGCGGCCGTAAAAAGCTCCTTCCTGGTGCATCAAATTGTTCCAATTTGTTTGCCATGTATTCCTTGCTCTTATAGGAATGTCGATGGGGGGAGTGGTAGCTCAATTCTTTGTCCGTCTGAAATGTGATTTTTTTGTCTTTGCTCACTGACAAGCCCAGGATTCTACTTTCATTCATAGATCCATAAACAATTCTTTCATATTATTTAACTTAATTTAATTGCAATGGAGCGCATGCTCCGGTGGCAATTTCCCTAAACACGCATCTTCCCCACCTTTCCTGCACCCACCTACATTTGCCTTCTACAAATTTCAACTTTAAATTGTTTCAACGTTTTTGGTAAATTATTCATCATTTCTTTTGGTAATTTATTCCAATCCATGTTAAACTTTAGATACCCCAAATTTTAGGGATGCAATGGCTTAAAAATCGTAGCCGGTCTAACAATGCTATAGGTGTACACTTTTATACACTATATTGATCGCTCAGGGGTTGTTTCTCTCGCAGTCAGTGTGTGTGCGTGTGTGTGTGTGTGTGTGATCTGCATTAATAATACTATAAATACGGAAGCAAGTTTCTGTCTTTTTGTTACGTTTTGACGACGAAATGGCTATACCGATATTGACGGAATTTGACAAGGAAATACTTTGTAACTGTAGGAAGAACACAGGACATGTTTTTCGGTATAAAGAACAGTTTTACTCACGAAATTTTGAGAACTTATTGATTGGTGACAGACAGACGGATGCGTGTGTTGATCTGTAATGTTACGTCGGTTGCTCAAGCAGTGCTTCTCGCGCAGTCTGTTAGTGTATGATTTGTTAATTAATTACTTTAGGAGACAAAACTTATTATTTAGTATAGATGTTGATTTGCTCTGCACTGTGTTTGCCTAAATGTTTCTGGTACCAGTTTATTTTCTCTTCTTTTTTGACATGCCTTGCGGGCGTAAACCTGGCCTAAGGTCTATCAGAGCACGAGCAGCTAAAGTTATTAGAACCCAGGAATCGGATGCTCATGCTGAAGAAAGAAGAAAAGACCAAGCTGAAATAAAGCTGCTCTCACTTAAACCCTCCCGCATCCCCGCACCTTCGTTTGTTTTTCTGTTTTAAAATATGTTGTTAATAGATTCTCTTCATGAGACAGGTTCGGCGGTAGAATGATATAGTGATGGCTTTCCTGTCATATGTGGCCAACTCGGTGTTGTTTGGGACCAATCTCATGTTGCTAAGAGCTTTCTATATACAATTCTGGCAATTAAATTCCAAGTCCACTCGTATCAAGTCGCGGGTAACAGCTAGTGTTTATACATACAGAACCTTTCCAAGTTTCTGATGTACTATACAAATACTGGATATGTTCACGTTTGTTGAACGACAAACTGTGTGGAACCTGTATTGAAACTGTTCGAGTTAAATGCAGGCAGTTTCCTTTAAACGTGGTGTACCACGCATGGATTGTTAGATCTGATACTTCGCGTGAATTTTCCACTGCATCGTCACAAATGACCCACATTTTTAAGACACAGAACGATTCCTGTTCGCCACCAAACGCCGTGTTGTTTTGACCGACTGAATCAGTCAATTCACGAAGCCGCTTATTGTAAACTGAAACTATGAAACATTCTGTATCAGCAGAGGTGACTGTTTTCACTGTATCAGCACAGTAAATGTGCTAAACCCCGTAGATCCTTGTGAATGAGCCTGTGCACGTGTTTTGTAATTGGCACAATAAACGACCCAATCAGCACCCGCCTGTGCGTTCCGGAAGTAGTGTAATCGTATTCGTCTCGTGTTCCGCATTCTGAGTTGCGTGTGTGCGCATTAAACTGCACTGGGCGATACAAAACACGGCAGTCGAGGCTAATGACCGGTTATGTCAACTGCCCCTGCGACCGTTAACACGGAATAATTCCTCCCCTGATAACCGTTGCCGAACGTTGTTATTGCTGCCTGGCAGATATGCCGCACTCAGCTCAGTTTTCCAAGTATTCCTGATTCCAGAGCAATGCGTTACGTGGTACATACAGGGTGTTACAAAAAGGTACGGCCAAACTTTCAGGATACATTCCTCACACACAAACAAAGAAAATATGTTATGTGGACATGTGTCCGGAAACGCTTACTTTCCATGTTAGAGCTCATTTTATCACTTCTCTTCAAATCACATTAAACACGGAATGGAAACACACAGCAACAGAACGTACCAGCGTGACTTCAAACACTTTGTTACAGGAAATGTTCAAAATGTCCTCCGTTAGCGAGGATACATGCATCCACCCTCCGTCGCATGGAATCCCTGATGCGCTGATGCAGCCCTGGAGAATGGCGTATTGTATCACAGCCGTCCACAATACGAGCTCTAACATGGAAAGTAAGCGTTTCCGGACACATGTCCACATAACATATTTTCTTTGTTTGTGTGTGAGGAATGTTTCCTGAAAGTTTGGCCGTACCTATTTGTAACACGCTGTATATATATATATATATATATAGCGTATATTTCAAGTCATAAAAAAGTATTGCAGTATATTTCTGAAATAACATACTTGTCGCCATTTGATATGTTTTCCTATGTTTTTTGTATGGTCAGTTGTGAGACAGGTTCACATAGGCACGCCGACATGACAGGGAACTGCTTCCTTTCCAGGAAGGTCGCCACCTGTTTCGGGTGGTAAACATAAAGCTGCGTGGTTTTACAGGCCTTTCATCTTTGCCGCATATGCTAGCCTCTATCCATCGCCAGACGTTAACGATGAAAGGCTTAAGATGGCCTTTGGCAAATACAAGAGGACAAAAATGAGTTTTTAAAGTCAAAGAATATGACCTAATCTGATCTGTTTCTTGATTTTGATCATTGTTTGTCCTCTTGATGTTGATTTACACAAAAAAAAAAATCACTAAATCTAAAACTGACAAAAAAATTGGTTTTTATGGACAAAGATCTACATCTACATCTACATCTATACTCTGCAAATCACAAATACTGTGGGTGGCAGAGGGTGCTAAGCACCAATCCTAATTCTGCGCATTCCAATCCCGAACAGATCGAGGAAAGAAGGAATACATAATTGAATCAGTACGGCATCTTATTTCTCGAATCTTATCCCTCCTGTCATTGCGACCTAAATAGGTTGGCGGAAGAAGTATTTCGTTGTACTCGTAAATTAAAGGTTTTCGCATATTCTCCAACAAATTCAAACGAAAACGACGTCGTCTGTCCGCCAAACAATCCCAGCCCAACCCGCGTATCAGCTCTGTGACACTTACGTAAGGACTAGCGGTCACGAATCGAGCGGCTCTTCTCTGTACTTTCTCTAATGTGTCAATCAATCCCTTGCGATACGGATCCCAAATTCCACAACAGTATTCCAAATGCGGACGCACTAGTATTTTGTACGCTATTTCCTTTGTATGAGCATTACAACTTCTCAAAATACGTCCTATGAATCGTAGTTTTGAATTAGCTTTGCCTACGACGGAAGTTATGTGCAAGTCCCATTTCATGTTGCTTTGTACTGTTACGCCTAGATACTTCAGGGAATCCACAGTGTCAACAACTGAATTGTTAACTTTGTACTCCTGAGCAAGCGGGGTCTTTTTATTGCTTATGTGCACTGCCTTGCACTTTTTACAGTTAAGTGTAAGCTGCCATTCACGGCACCACTCCGAAATAACATCCAGATCGCGCTGAATTTCTAAGCAATCGTCGGAGCACCACACTTCCCTATAAATAAGTGCATCCGCAAAAATTCGCATCCTGCAATTAACGTTGTCACCGAGATCGTTTATAAAAATTAAGAAAAGAAGTAGTCCTATTACACTTCCTTGAGGAACGCCCGAAGTAACATCTAGCTTAGAAGAGGCTTCCCCGTCTACAACGATAATGACGCCTCCAGCTGATATCACTGAAATACGAACTAACCCTGTTTCTGACCCTTCTACAAAATTTGACACCTGTTGAGTTTGATTGTATTTTGAAGTATAAGAGAGGGATGGAGTCGATATTGCCTTATCACATACATCCATCTTAATAAAATGCCGGGAGACTGGATTTGACCTCAATAGCTCGGCAAATCCGAGGTGATCAAAGTATTAATTACCACAGCACCGCTTGGCAAGCCAGGAAATTTCAAATAAATTTAGTTTTATTTACACTTATGTTGTTAGAAGAACATGAAGCTGTGATGCCACTTAAAACACAGTTGTCTGTTGTGGAAGTAACTACACGAAAATACGAGGGCAAGAGATACAAAAAATTATTATGTGAACCACAGATTATAAAAATTACAAAGCGACATTCGTTTAAACACATGTATATGTTGCTTTTTGTTTATTTACAATGGGCAAATGCAGAAATTCGTATGAGGAGAAGGGAGTTCAATGTTTACGCTATAGGCAGTTCACACCACCACATATCTTTTCTTTAAAAAAAAAAAAAAAAAAAAAAAAAAAAAAAAAAAAAAAAAAAAAATGGTTTATCCTAAACGTAGGTAACCGCGAAATATATTAATCATTATTTTTGAAATTATACTTTCCTCATAAATATTTTTGTAACAATAAAAGTTTCTATCGTTTAAAATTAAATGCAGTTATTTAAAAACACTCTATGCAGATAATCCGAGAATCTATTCAGAGAGAGTTTACACATCACGAAAATTATCAAAAGATCGCAAGAAATATTTAAATATCAATATTATTTCTAAAAGTTTTTTGTCACAATCCATTTTCTCCCTTCATACCTAGCCGAAATCGATTTCTGAGGCACGATTTTAAAGAATAAGGTATCCGCTTTGGTCACATCAAACTTTAAGAAAGTAATTTTTCCAAATTCGACCCTTAAACGGCAAAAATATCAATATTACTAAAATACGGTTTTTTTGTGTCCTTGCGAACTTAACTGAAATCCATAAATGAAGTATCATTTCAAAGAGAAAGGTCTCCGCTTTGCTGACATCATATACTTACTAAAAAATGATTTTTTCGGAATTCGACATATTTTCTATAACGCCATTTATCTCCCTTGATATCCAACCGATATAGGTAAATGACGTATCATTTTAAAGATTAGCCTAAGGTGCCCACTTTGGACACATTATATTTTAAGAAAGAAATTTTTCGGAATTCGATCCTTAAAGGGCAAAAGAATCATTATTTCCATAATTTCTTTATTTATTTTTTTGTCACTTGCCATATTTATCTTCCTTGATACATAATAGATATCGAGAAATGAGGTATCATTTAAAAGAGAACATTATAAATTGAGAACGAAATTAGACCCTTAAAGGGCAAAAGTGATAGTTGTGAATGTCGCGCGTATGAGACAGTTCAGAGCCAAACCACTAGATAGCAGTAACAATCACCACAGAGATGTTAATAAACTGCTTGACTGGCGTCATCTCGTCAATCTAATAGATACTAACTAATCGTCATGTGTTTGCCCTCAGAAACTTTTCCAGAAAAAATTTCTGCTACCGCTGTGGGAGATACCCGTCATTTTTGGAAGAGTTTAAACTAGTAATATACAGGGTGTTACAAAAAGGTACGGCCAAACTTTCAGGAAACATTCCTCACATACAAACAAAGAAAATATGTTATGTGGACATGTGTCCGGAAACGCTTAATTTCCATGTTAGAGCTCGTATTGTGGACGGCTGTGATACAATACGCCATTCTCCAGGGCTGCATCAGCGCATCAGGGATTCCATGCGACGGAGGGTGGATGCATGTATCCTCGCTAACGGAGGACATTTTGAACATTTCCTGTAACAAAGTGTTTGAAGTCATGCTGGTACGTTCTGTTGCTGTGTGTTTCCATTCCATGTTTAATGTGATTTGAAGAGAAGTAATAAAATGAGCTCTAACATGGAAAGTAAGCGTTTCCGGACACATGTCCACATAACATATTTTCTTTGTTTGTCTGTGAGGAATGTTTCCTGAAAGTTTGGCCGTACCTTTTTGTAACACCCTGTATAGCTTTCATAGATTCAGAGCTTTCTTCTACGTCGGCATCCCGTACTATTCCTATCGCTTGTTCCTTTATTGCGCATGGTTGTTCTTGATCCTGGGTGGCCTCTTCTCTGATCTCCTCATCTGCGTGATCTGTCCTCCCAACATACTCCATTCCTTCTTGTCCGTAGCCGCGCCTCAGCCAAATCCTTCTTCATAGCTTCGTTTACTATGTCTTCCTCTTCGTTGTACTGGTCACAGTGGCTCCATACCTATTGCAATTGTTGTACATAAATATTTAAATTTCTGACTCTTCAACTCGTAAAGCTTCTGAGAGGCGAACAGAACCTTTATCGATTTGCTCATTTCTCTTCCTGTCCGTCTGACTATAACACCATTATATTGAAAAATTTCCAAAATAAGTCGTCGAGGACGAAAATAGTCAGAAGGGTTTTGAAGAAAATGTTTCCTGGACATAATTTTCATTGTATGGAATAAATCCGGTGGTACTCAAAGCTTTGGGTTTTTCTTTTATATTTACCGTTTTATACTATTTTTTTTCCGATACAACCATAAAAATGTAATTCTCCTTTTATTTAGGAAACTATATTTCTTGTACATCTTTCAAAGTTTGCGGTAATTATAAGAAATTTGTGACTTCGGCAGTTCAATTTTTTCGACTGAGAATAATATGTATTGTTGGAAGGAGAAATTAATAAGTCGGAAAACAAGTAGGTACTGTACATCGTCAAAACAAATATTTGTAAAATTTTTATACTTCTCTGCGGCCAACAGGTTTTGTGTTTAATTTTTGTGGATGTTTTCTGGCAAATGATATATAGAGGAGAATCGGATAATATGGAATAGTCGGGTAGACCCTAATATGGAATACCTAGGTTTCTCCTCTGCCGAATGCTGCTGTATAGTGGAAGTACCATCAACTGCTGCTCAAAACTACTCTGATGCTTTGTTATGAAGGTCGGTCATTTGGAAGCTGAACTGTGTTTGCTATCCAACAAAGTTTGTTTTTCCACTTTCGAGAATTTTTGCAGATTAGTTTCTAAAATTTATATAAAATATTAGAATTATTTTGTTCATTACTATAGTATAATGTGTTCTAAAAGAGTGATAGTTTATTGTACAGTTCTTTTTTCTGGCTAACATCTTTTTATATATATATATAATATCATCAAGCCTATTTTGTACAAATGGTGATTCGGGTAATATGTGATACTTAGTATTACACAAAAGCAGACATACAACTATGATATTTCACACAATCCGAAAAATAATTACTCAGTTGAAATACATTTTTAATAGAATATAAGTGTGGGTAATACGATTTTTGTTAATATTGATTGAAAATAATAAAATAACGATTGAGAAAGTAAATATTTCTGAATTAATTCATTAATTATGTTTTTTTTTAAGATTAGTCAAAAAAGAAAGAAGCGAAGGGTACTGAATCCGACAAAGATGTTGATGATGTTGACTAAAAAGTATCATTATATCCATTTTTCTCAATTCTAGATAGTTTACGTTAATTGAAACCCTCTATTCCATATTATCCGCCTATTCCATATTACCCTCGAAACGAAATTGTTTTTAAACTAAATTTTAATAATTAAAAAATCTATTTCTGCAGCTTTTTATTATATATATATATATATATATATATATATATATATATATATATATATATATATGTTATTACAAGTAGTTGAAGGATGAATTGGTTTTAGTTTCAGGTTTTATATTATTTTCAGTACTGTTTTGTACAACAAAACATAAATGGTATTCCTCTACCATAATTCAGATTCGCAAAAAGTATAACTAACTTTTTTTAAGAGTTATTTTTATTGACTTTTTTAGTTTAAAGAGGGGTTTATAGTTTTTTTGTATTGTATTCGATTTGAAACACAGCTGGAGCGAGCGTGGCAGTGATGGTTTGTGTTGTGTTGCAGGGAGGCGCTGGCGGGGCCGTGCAGTCGCCGTGGGGTCGACGTGAACTCGGTATGCGTGCTCATGGACAGCGGCCGCGCGCCGCTCACCACCGACACCGCCTGGATCGGCGGCAGACACCTCCGCGTCAGAGGTAACACCCTGTATAGTCACGTGTATGCACCACCCGGTATAGTGAACTGTATGCAGCACCTTGTATAGTCAAGTGTATGCAGCACCCTGTAAAGTGTATGCACCACCCCGTATAGTGAACTGTATGCACCACCCTGTATAGTCATGTGTATACAGCACCCTGTATAGTCAAGTGTATGCAGCACCCTGTATAGTTAAGTGTATATAGCACCCTGTATAGTCAAGTGTATGCACCACCCAGTATAGTGAACTGTATGAACCACCCTGCATAGTCATGTGTATGCAGCACCCTGTATACTCATTTATTTGATACACCCTGTATAGTCGATACTTTGAACACTATATGGTCATGTGTTTTAACACCCTGTATAGTCGTCAGACACTGTGTAGCCGATCGTTTGAAGCACCCTATATAGTGAAATGAAATCAGTATAATATATAGTTGTTCATTTGATACACCCTATATAAAAGATACTTTGAACACGCTATATACTCAGGTGCTTTAACGCCCTCTATATTCCTTCACACCCTGTATAGTTTTGAACACAGTATATAGTCAAATGTTTTTACACCCCTATAGCCGTTCAACCCTGTATAGTTGATTGTCTGAAGCGCGTTGTATTTGCAACACCATGTATGATCATTTATTTGATACACCGTGTATAGTCGTTAGTTAAATCACACTATATAGTCATGGGTTTTAACACCCTGTATAGTCGTTCACCCAATACAGTTTTGTTTTCAAGCACACTATGTAGTGAAGTGTGTCCAGCACCCAGTATAGTTCTTCATTTGATACACCCTGCATAGTTGATCCTATGTAGTGTAGTATTTGAAACATACTCTATTATCGTTCATTTTATACACCCTCTCTGATCTTTCGAACACCCTGTATAGTGTAGCGTATGCTGCACACTGCATATTCTTTAATTTTATAGTATATAGTTCATCAATTCAGATACAGTATAATCTGAAATGTTTGCAGATCCCTTTACAGTCGTTCATTTAATACGCGCTATATGTTCGATTATTTGCTACACCCTGTATATATTCATTTGTGTGAAGCACTCTATCCACTCAAGTATTTGCAGCATAGCGCTACAATCTTAATATAAATTCAAACTAGTGAAACCCCATTGGACATAATTCACATTCTCACTCAGGTTTCGGAATTACTACTTTTTCTCGAGTGCCACAACCAATTATTACAATGATTATAGTCGTCTGTCTACTATATAATCTCCTAAGCTCACTCACCTCGACAGCTATTGGCTGGAGAACGGCGTCACGTGTCAGACTTGGTTCGCAAATCAACAGACATCAGATATATCATTAAGAAATTCGACGTTATGTCCGCAATTTAATAGCTAAGCAACTGCTACCAAATTAATTGCCATAATACATGCATTAAGTTTGCTTTTCGTTACATTCCATAGTTAAAAACAATCGATAACAATATGGCTGAAAGAAACGTGGAAATGCTTTTCAGTAACTTGTCGCCAGTGAAAGCAACATAAATAACATTTAAAAACTAAAATTACTCATGGTCCCTGCTGTAACAACGAATACCAATTGTTATTCCGGCTTAGGAGAAATTTTAATTTAATTAAAACTTTCACCAATGTTGTTGTTTGACAAAAGTTTCTACATTACAGTTTATCTGCATTTTATGTATTTTACTGAGCACTTTCGTTAATGGTCTTTGTTCATATTCGGCGTAATATGTTACCGAATCGACTATTCTGGCAATTCATTTCTTCGGAGTTGCTCAAGTCTTTAATAATGAAGATTGTGTATTAAGATCTCTGGCCGTTACAGATACTATGACCAATGATTACGAGTATTTGTCCAGTCCCAATTTTAAAAAAAACAACAACAACAACACACAACAACACCACAAAACAACAACACAACAACAACAACACAATAACACAACAACAACAATAACAACAACAACAATAACAACAACAATAACAACAACAATAACAACAACAACAATAACAACAACAGCAGCAGCAGCAGCAGCGACAACAACAACAACAACAACGTGATGCTTTCGAAGCAAACAGGAATTTTTTTAATTTTGCAGAGTGTACACTCTTTGGCAAAAAAATGTCTGTGGGCACCTGAGACTAAGTCAATTATTTTGCACTATATGGCATCATTGGAGAGTTTGTTCCAGGCATTGACTTAAGGAAATGAATAACAGATGGCGCTGAGCTGAATACCCGCAATGATGACACATTGTGCGGAATAAGGGACTTAGTCTCAAGCGCCCACAATCAATTTTTTTGCCAAAGAGTGTACTTTAAGGGTCAAATACAAGTGAAGTTTGTATTTCAGCAAGTTCGAGCCTACGCCGTTTGAAACAATTATACGATAGCGCGATCGATACTGTGCATGTTTAATACCTATCTCTATTAATACTTCTAAGTTCTTCCAGCTCAAGAGATTTTATTGACCCTAAAGGTGAAACACAGGCGAAGTTTATATTAGGTCACATCAGGTCAACCTGTTATAATCTCTGACCCTAGGCCCGCGACGATACGCAAAAAACATTCACGGGCTTACACTAGTATGAGATAATTTTGCATTCGGGATCCGTACCACAAATTTTCGAGTTGCGTTTTTATATTACAAGTTTCTAATTTTAATTTTTTTAAAAGAAATAGTTATTGATTAAAATACATTGGAGCGGGTGCAAAAGATAGATCCAGGGTCTACCACATATCACCATAGTTCTATAACGTTACCATGTACTTGGGTATTTTATATACTAAAATTTTCCTTATAAAGGCGCATTCCCACGATCCCTTGTAACGAAGGCGAGACGGGACGGGACCTCATTAGCTGAAGTGTAGGGACGACCGCTTGCCGCAGGTTAGTCCTAGCTTACCTCGCCACCACCTCCTCACCACGTTGCCTAGTTTCGTTTGACACAGAGCACTTTACAACAACAGAAGGGGTGCGCACCGCTGCTGCAAACCGATGGCAACAGCGCACCGCTACACACGCCTGTGATGTTTACCGACTCAGAGTGTGTAGCTGCGTCTCGTCTCAGCTAGTTTAAGCCGCATTGAAATATGCATGAACTCTTCACTCCATGTTTTAGCGCTCCATGTGTGTTGTGCGATCACATATAAACTACTACTCCATTTCGGTAGGTTCCCCCAGTTTAGAATCTTCGGCGTTGACATATTATGTGCGGTATTTCTCATGACTGTGACTCGGCGCAGGAGCATGGAATATAAATCTGTTCTTACCCTGAAAATAAAATTAGCGCCGTATTTTGTTTTTGTGTAAGTTCGCAAGGATAAGGCTTCAATACGAACTTGGGAATAGTTCATGCACTTCAGGTATTTCAATTAAATGCTGTTTGTCCTGGTGTGTCTTAGTTTATGAGAAATCGAGGGTTAAAACTTGTACAGTGCTACCAGTAGACTAGTCGTGTAGCCAGTAGTGGCTGAACAGCATACCGGACTGAATTGCCGAGCACATTAGGGATGGCAATTCTTTCCGAAAAAGATCGATACTTGAATCGATTCGAATCGAAATTCGAAAAATCGATTCACAAAAAAATCGAGACCTAAAAGACCGATTTTTTAAAAATCGATCTTTTATCGATTTGGTTTTTGTGTTCGTATTTTCAATATAATTCCAATCATGGAAAACAAAAAGGACACCATAATAATCGATCTTTTATCATTTTTAAACTAATTAAAGAAGTATCAGGTACACAATAAGAGATTTATTTCACAAATTTGTTGGTTACATAAAACAGTTTGGAAATCAGGGCCGCATTTAGCATAGGCTACATAGGCTGTAGCCTAGGGGCCCGCACCACAAAGGGGGGCCCACACCGCAAAGGGGGGCCCACACGGGCGCACCACATGTATAAGCCTAGGGATCCACAAAACCTAAATGCGGCCATGTTGGACATGATGTGGTTTACAGTTCCAAGTGCTTAATGTCCAAGCTTTTCAGGAACAACAGTCTGTCCAGTCTACTAGGATCCAAGCTGTTCCGTTCATCACTTTTTTGTTCTCGCCAGTAATTCATAGGATCATACTTCAGGTACACAACTGCTTGCGATAAATAGTGTTTCAAATTCTTCGTTTAAACCCTGACTTCCATATGCAAGTGCGTTACATGTAGAATGTGCTTTTCCACATTCGATTTTCACGGATGAAATATCGATTCACTGGATCGATTCAGTACTATAAATCGATTTAAAAAATCGATTTAAAAAAATCGATTTTTTTTGAACCGAAAGATCGATTCTTCGATTAATCTATCTCCGATCGCATTCGCTAGAGCATATACGTACTTTTTTATGCGTGCGTTCTTTTGGGAGCAGTATTCGCTGCTTTACAGGATTACAAATTTATTTCAACAAAAACAGACATAAACACTAATTAATGTTTCTTTGGAGGATTAACAAATTTTTGGATGACATGAATTGCTGCCTCACCAGGAACATTTAGTGAAAGTATTCTTCAATTTTCGTTTACATTTCTAAATCCCGTTTTTACGTCCGGTAACATTTTAATATCGAAGCTATTGAGATAACCTCGCATTCGCCAGGACGCGGGTTCGAATCCCAGTCCGGGCATCCAGATGGTTTACTGAAACCACTGCAGGAGAATGCAGGATGGGATGGCTGCGGCAGAAATCCTTCCCGTTCATTACTTCCATTTCTCTCACGCCTCTAACCTAGACATCGCCTAGGTGTAAAGCCATAAGCCAAAAGAAAAGAAGGAACAACAGAAAGGCAGAAGGCTTTTACACGTCTAAAATAAATACTATGAAACCACTCGTCGGCACTTGTTGTTACGTCATAAATCCCTCTTTAGATTTTCGAGCTTTTTCTATATCTATATAATAAAAAAATAAATAAATAAAAAAAACAAACAAACGGATATATTGGTCTTATAAAAACTCGGAAACTACGGAGCACATTTCGATGGGGTTTTCACCGTTTTAAAGCTTAGAATCCCATCTCAGTTGGTCGGTATGTGTTATTTTTAAACGTTAAATAACTCATTAGCATTAAATGAAATTCTGAACGTATGATAACAAATCCCAAAGATGGAAGGATTAGACGTTGCATACTTCGCACTAAACACACAAATACAATGTCTTTGATCATAGTCTTAGATAGCCGTAAAAACAACAGAGAATTTTAATATGTGAGTGTAGGCTTTCCCGGCGAATATATGACAACAAATCTTCTCGGGTTTGCAGCCGGATTTTATTAAAAAGCGACAAGCTGTCGGCAACTAGCTCAACCATCATCGCCTTTACATAATTGAACTGATGATGGCTGCTGAGCTAGTTGCCGAAAGCTTGTCGCTTTTTAATAATATCCGGCTGCAAACCCGAGAAGATTTGTTGTAACAGATTTTCTTTAAGCACGATCTCTGGACAACGTCTCTGGCAATCATCATTAGTCTTCTGTTTACGAAAACATTATTCTGGATTCGCTTTTGATAATTGTATAAAAGGCTGAATCTGTGGAGTTAAAGTATCTGGCGTTTCGAGCAAAAAAGTATATCCATTCACTTTGAATCAAATG
Organism: Vandiemenella viatica; assembly: GCA_031002005.1. Classification (NCBI taxonomy): domain Eukaryota; kingdom Metazoa; phylum Arthropoda; class Insecta; order Orthoptera; family Morabidae; genus Vandiemenella; species Vandiemenella viatica. The sequence goes on from JARYHS010007075.1 coordinate 14,051,250, forward strand.
TGGTGTTTCTAATATAATCTAGCGTTGTTCAGTAATGTAGTAATGCAATTTCTTAACGAAATTAATGAAGCTAGATATATATGAATATTTTCCGACGAATGAAAATAGTGTACCTGCAAATAAACTTCAACCCACCCGTTTCTTTGTAGGGGGGGGTGGATATAGGTTTGCTTTACTTCTGAAAAAAAAGTTGTCGCGAGTTGTCGCGAGTTTTATGAGACTTTGTACAAATGTTTCTCAATGCCGGAATAAAAATAGGGTACGGGAAAATCTACACTTACTATACTGGGCAACGCCGGGAACTCCGCTAGTTATATATATATCCAGATTCTCAAACACTCCTGGAAATTGAAATAACCACACCGTGAATTCATTGTCCCAGGAATGGGAAACTTTATATACACATTCCTGGGGTCAGATACAACACATGATCACACAGACAGAACCATAGGCACATAGACACAGGCAACAGAGCATTCACAATGTCGGCACTAGTACCGTGTATATCCTCCTTTCGCAGCAATGCAGGCTGCAATTCTCCCATGGAGACGATCGTAGAGGTGCTGGATGTAGTCCTGTGGAACGGCATGCCAAGCCATTTCCACCTGGCGCCTCAGCTGGACCAGCGTCCGTGCTGGACGTGCAGACCGCGTGAGACGACGTTTCATCCAGACCCAAACATGCTCAATGGGGGACAGATCCGGAGATCTCGCTGGCCAGGGTAGTTGACTTACACCTTCTAGAGCACGTTGGGTGGCACGGGATACATGTGGACGTGCATTGTCCTGTTGGAACAGCATGTTCCCTTGCCGGTCTAGGAATGGTAGAACGATGGGTTCGATGACGGTTTGAATGTACCGTGCACTGTTCAATGTCCCCACGACGATCACCAGAGGTGTACGGCCAGTGTAGGAGATCGCTCCCCACACCATGATGCCGGGTGTTGGCCCTGTGTGCCTCGGTCGTATGCAGTCCTGATTGTGGCGCTCACCTGCACGGCGCCAAACACGCAAACGACCATCATTGGCACCAAGGCAGAAGCGACTCTCATCACTGAAGACGACACGTCTCCATTCGTCCCTCCATACACGCCTGTCGCGACACCACTGGAGGCGGGCTGCACGATGTTGGGGCGTGAGCGGAAGACGAACTAACGGTGCCCGGGACCGTAGCCCAGCTTCATGGAGACGGTTGCGAATGGTCCTCTCTGATACCCCAGGAGCAACAGTGTCCCTAATTTGCCGGGAAGTGGCGGTGCCGTCCCCTACGGCACTGCGTAGGATGCGACGGTCTTGGCGTGCGTCCGTCCGTGCTGTCCGGACCCAGGTCGACGGGCACGTGCACCTTCCGCCGACCACTGTCGATGTACTGTGGAGACCTCGCGCCCCACATGTTGAGCAATTCGGCGGTACGTCCACCCGGCCTCCCGCATGCCCACTATACGCCCTCGCTCAAAGTCCGTCAACTGCACATACGGTTCACGTACACGCTATCGCGGCATGCTACCAGTGTTAAAGACTGAGATGGAGCTCCGTATGCCACGGCAAACTGGCTGACACTGACTGCGGCGGTGCCCAACCGCTGCGCAGCTAGCGCCCTTCGACGGCCAACACTGCTGTTCCTGGTGTGTCCGCTGTGCCGTGCGTTTGATCATTGCTTGTACAGCCCTCTCGTAGTGTCCGGAGCAAGTATGGTGGGTCTTACACACCGGCGTCAATGTGTTCTTATTTCAATTTACAGGAGTGTATAATTTATAGCTTTTTTTTAAATTTTTATTCCTCCGAAGTCGTTTTAAATATATACACACTTAAGACATCAATTTGTTCCAAAGCACATTGCTAATACCACACATACCACATCCAGTTAGCATACTTTGAAGAGGACTGCGCCAACTTGGCGATCTTGCAGCTTAAATAAGCAGTACTGTATTTTCTAGACCAAATCACAAGCGCCGGATGATGCTCCTGGAAAGCTAACAATCGCTCCAAACAATGGAATCCGTACAAAAACAATCAGACTCTATACAAGATTATGCATAATCATGAATAAACATCTGTAAATGAAAACAGACAATATTTACAAGCATTTAAACATAAAACTAACAAATTCAAACAATTATATTTGGCCGAAATTCATACTTAAAACACAATTGTTTATCCAAAATTCATAATTATAGTCTGTTCACTAACATTTCACACGGTGTACTCTTCTTAATCATTTTATGCTTCGTCTAAACAATTTCAATCCCATCAAAACAATACACATTCCTACGAAAAATATACAAATTTACAATTTATCGATGTTTATTTCTCTCCAACCCCGATACGCTTAATTCCTAAGATTGAAATTAATATGAAGGGGCTGTAACAATACGTTAACTAAAAATATCCGCTTTAGTTAATATGTTCCACCTTGTTCTTTCATCTTATTATGGTCTGTCGAACATTCCTCGACATTCCGGCAGTGCGAGGCGGCTTAATTTTAGTTTCCGGTTCCGGTGGGCGCTATTTCGCCCGCCGGCCAGATTAAGCGGCCGTTTGTGCCGGCAGCTTCATACATTATTGCGTGCCCCGGGTAACTCACCAGAGATAAACTTCGGCACTGTGTGACGTCAGAGGCGCCGTGTACACACTGAAGGGGGCTAGCATCGGCTAGAATCGCAATACTGTAAGCGAGAGCTACAGGTATCACGTCAAATCTTCCAAACGAATTTCTATGGACTTGCTTAGCATCTGCGGAATATTTAATCAGTAGGTTTCGGATCTTTATGACCAAAAAAAATGAGAAATATGTAGGCAAATATTACAAAAACGGATAAATATGACCTGAAAATACCTAAATATGACCAAACATTTAAATTTACTAAACATAAATACATGCTCAATTATAATACATCATTTATTTAATCTAATACTGTTGCTTCCGTGTATTAACTGCACCGTTGGGAAATTAAATTTTAAATCGTTTGGTTGAAATCGCTTTAATTTCGCATAGTTTACAGAAAAGAGCTGTTTCGTCTGTACTAAAACACTCCTCACAAAATTCCTTTACATCACTTCGTACTTTTAGAAAGTTTTGTTTTCGGCATGGTGGTACCCACTGATCCACTGCAGATTTATTACTGAGGATTAATGTATTGGCTACAGTGAGACATTCAGTCGGCTCGACACAGGTATGTTGCTGCTGTATTGTCGAGATTAAAAGGAGGTTGGAATATTAACGTTTAGAGAGTGACAAGTTTAATTCTTTACTGGTGAATCCTGACCAATTCATTTCGGTTTTTCCTCCAATTTATAATACGAGTACACTTATGTGAATAATTAGCTTAATTTCTTCTCATTTATAAATTCTAGTGAATTCCTGGTAAACCCTACTAATAAAGAAATTACCAGATTTTTCTTCTAAATATTACTATATGACCATAAATTCTATCTTAAAATGACCAAAACTAGGGAAATGGCCTGAATATGCATTTACATGGTATTTAAAATATATTTAACAGAAACGTTTTATCAGCATTACAGCTGAAAACGTAGGTACGAAAACAAAAATGCTACTTATATAATAACTGCATTCAGTTACATATAAAATTCATGAATACACATAGTTCAACATTTTATTTTAAATAATCACCTATGTATATATAAATTGCGTTTTTTTTTTTCAAGGATATTGCCTATGTTATTTTTTTTTTTAGATGAGTTTTGGCTACATGAAGTTTAGTTAAAGTAAAACCTTTTCTTGCAGGCTTCATGGGTATTTAGAAGTGGACAGTTCCTTCCTCTATCCAAACAGAAACCTAACGACCATTAGTAGCCTCACTGATACCTGAAATTTCTACGAGACGAGATAAAAGCCGTTTCCTAGATATCAAATACAAGAATTGCTCTAACCAAAGAGAAACTTAACTACAATCAGTAGGCTTACCGGAACCTGAAGCGTCTATGTAACGATGTGAGAGCCGTTTCCTATATGTCAAATACGAGAATTGATCGGTTTTTTCTGTTTATAAAATCGCGTTATTTTTATATATATATATATATATATATTTTTTTATGCAGGGAAAACACCTATTTAGATAAACTTGAAGAGCAAAACGTTTTCTACATGTGAAATTTCATCCAAATCGTTAAAGCCGTTTCCGAGATACCAACCATTTAAAACAATTGCTCGTTAAAAAATTTAAGATGGTAGAACGCAAATTTCATAGTCACATATTCCACATCCGTTCATCTTATTTACAGGTCGGCTGGAGATTACATTGAATTAAAAGTTCCCAGTCCACATTGAGTCTGCCACCATAACACTGTGCGGCTAGCAGTGGTACCAACACAATACCAGCAACTTGTCGTACCTACCCCAAACATTACGCACACTACTTAACTTGGAACCTTTATATTACAAACATAAATGATAGAACCATTACAAAAATTATTACACCCGAATCTTATTAATTAAATGATTGGTGGGACGTGAGGATGTCATATTGTGAGGGTACAGTATATACCACATGAACGATAACTTAGTCTATAATTTTTATTAGGTATCATTTCCCAGTTACCAAGGTCGTACAGAATACTATATCGTATACAGGGTGCTTAAAAAAAGAACCATTCTTTTTCAATAGTCTACATATTTTTTAATTAACAAACCTGCAAATTGCTTTTATACTAAACTGCTAACCAGAAACTTTGTGGAGCACGGCGGTTCGAATCCCCGTCCGTGCATCCAAATTTGGGTTTTTCATGGTTTCCCCAAATTACCCCAGGCGAATGCCTGGATGCTTTCTACAAAGACGGCATGGCCGAATTCCTTCCCGTTCCTTGTTCCCAGTCCTCTCCCGTCTCTAATTACCTCCACATTGACGAGGCGTAAAGCCATAAGTAAATAAAAAAATCACAGAAAACTGTAATAAATATGTTTATAAGTGGTCAGTGTGGACTCTCGTCATGTGCCTTTAGAGTACTGACACGAGCATGTCCGCTGTTTCCACTGTAGAGGCAGATAAACGGTGGATCTGGGAGGGAAATTCCTCGTCGTTTCGACCCTGATATCGCTGATGGATTGTGATGGACGGGAATGTTCACGACTCACGGTGAACCCACCATCATAGTCGAAAGTGAAGTCATCGGAATCCAGATGTCATTTTTTCACGCTGCACAATTCGAAACGCAGTACACAGTAGACGGCGTCGCCATTTTGAGCGAAACTGATGAGAGGGCCGCTGCAACCTGCCGGCAACTATGTGAAAGTCCTAACATTGCGTTATTATTATTATTATTATTATTATTTTTTTTTTTTTTTTTGGTACCAGGTTAAATGACTTTGTGCCGGATCGTCAAAAATGTATATCCGCGGATACGGATACAGATACGGATCATTAGTGTCTAGATCCGCGAATACGGATACGGATACGGATCATTAGTGTCTAGATGCGCGGAAACGGATACAGATACGGATCATTAGTGTCTAGATCCGCGAATACGGATACGGATCTCAACTAGGACCGACAGTGGAAAAGTCGTCAACTCCAATCTATTATCGACGAATGTCCAGCTTACGCGACGTGTTTTGACCTTGCACTGTGCGTGTTTATGTTTATTTTTTAAGATGACATAGGATAGCGTAGATTATATATACTTGTGTTTTTTGGGAAGTTGAAAGTTAAATTACAATAAAAACAATTTCTACAACAAAAAAGAATAGTAGTGTAATACGGAAATATTACACGATACTAAATGACGAATCTGCTAAATGCAAATTTTATGAATGAATGTATTGACATAAAGGTATAACTTCGTTACAAAATCACCTTCAGACGAAACACCCACAAAAATATGAGTTATTCTTAAAAGTCCGCTAAGAAGATTGCCGGTGAGAACATTCAGCAGGGAACGTCTTTAAAAACGGTAAAAAGAGAATTTAGAAAAACATTTTAACGAATACATAGAAAAAGTCAAAATGTGTAACATTGCAAAATAAAAATTAACTATTTAATTGCAGAAATGATAGCTTTATATGGAGTACCATTTCAAAACGTAGAAGATTTTGGGTTCCGACGATTGATGGATCATGTTGTTGCAAAAAATGTTCTAAAAGGCAGGAAATATTTTACGTAATTTATTTGCAACGAACTTTACGATCGAAAATAAAGAACGTATTGAAAGATTTTGAGAATGTTTCCTTCACATCATATATCTGGTAGGCGTTTTGGTCAGGTGTTTCATTGTTATCCTTAACATTACAAAATATTTTATAGGAAAAAATATCGCTTTAAAAGAGGAGATTTCGGCAATATTTCAAAGTTTGTTTGAAGAGTAGGAAATCCCAAACAGAATGTGCACTTTATAGTAAGAATTGGGGGATCCAACATGAAGCGTACCTGCACTTTATCTGACGTAGATAATATTGAATATACAGCACATCAGCTGCACCTGGTGTTTAAAAAAGCAATAACAGTTAAAAATTTGGAAGTCTATGACACATGGGTCGCACGTATTTATCATCACCTGCAACAAGCGTTCCAAGTGAGCAGTTTTTTTAGTGCAGCAGGAATTATTTATGATCGTCATCGCAATAGACTTTTGGCTGACAAACCTGCCAAGTTACTCTTTTTGAAGTACAATTTACCAAACTTAATTTTAAATATAATATTTATTTTTTTAAGTTTCTGTAAAGTGATGTAAACACTTTAACAGTACCTAAATAACAATTTCAGCTAGCATATCACAAATATTAGAGGTTTGATCTCACCATGAACTTGGTTAAAATAATACCTTAAAACTTACTACAGTCGCAAGTTACCAGTTACCTTTGGTAACCTAGTAAAATAAATGTTTAAACAATTAACTTTGCAATATAAATGTGCCAGATATGAGATTTTAACAAATACAAAGTAATTGGAATTAAAGTTAATAGTATTTCATTGCTACCTATCTTTAAAAATTTATATACGTGCTTGATGAAATTATTTACAAAAGATCCGTTGAAGATCCGCTAAAAAAATAACGGATACGGATACAGATCTTTTTTCCCCCTCGGATATCCGCGGATACGGTTACGGATACGGATATCCGGCACATCACTATTTTAAATCTAATGATACTTTTTGAAGCACCCTGTATTGCTATTATACGATGATAGGCAAGAAATGTAAATACCTCGACGAATGATTAGGAATATTTGGCCCGGTGTTCATTGATAATGTTTCAGATTTTACATCTTGTCGATGTCGGGGTCATTAACCCCGTTAGAGGAATGAGGGAGAGGAACTGAAAGGGTATTGGCCATGGTCTTTTGACGAAACTATCCGGTTTACCCGAATCTGGATGACCGGACGGGGGTTTGAACCCGAGTCCTTCCGAATTACAGCACCGAAAATTACTGCTCCGTGACGGTATTAAGAAGTGCTACAAAGTCGTTTTTACATGTAGGAGGCTATAATAATACATCAAAGAAATACGAGTAAATCTACATTCTTCATTTCAAATTTTCTCCTGCAAATTTTCCTACAGGAATTTTAAAATGGTTATTATTTCAATGGATCTAAGTTCGGAATAAAATTACAGAACTACTATTTCGAAAGGAAAAAGTAGACCGCCAGGCTAAACGTCCCCCTCCGAAAGACGAATAACCAATGATTGAGAGTGTGTAATGCCGTCACTGCATACGCATTGCGGAGAGGTTTAATACAGGAGACAGTCTGGTCAGGGCCCTATTTAGGATCTGTAGGCCCCCTAGGCTATAACTGAGGTGCGGGCCCCCCCCCCCCCCCCCACACACACACACACATATATATATACAGGGTGTTACAAAAAGGTACGGCCAAACTTTCAGGAAACATTCCTCACACACAAACAAAGAAAATATGTTATGTGGACATGTGTCCGGAAACGCTTACTTTCCATGTTAGAGCTCGTATTGTGGACGGCTGTGATACAATACGCCATTCTCCAGGGCTGCATCAGCACATCAGGGATTCCATGCGACGGAGGGTGGATGCATGTATCCTCGCTGACGGAGGACATTTTGAACATTTCCTGTAACAAAGTGTTTGAAGTCACGCTGGTACGTTCTGTTGCTGTGTGTTTCCATTCCATGTTTAATGTGATTTGAAGAGAAGTAATCAAATGAGCTCTAACATGGAAAGTAAGCGTTTCCGGACACATGTCCACATAACATATTTTCTTTGTTTGTGTGTGAGGAATGTTTCCCGAAATTTTGGCCGTACCTTTTTGTAACACCCTGTATATAACGATAGTAAAAATATGCCTGAATAACTTATTGAAGATTCGAATGTTCTTAACATGCTTCCAGTATCGTTTTCGAGACTGAATTGAACGATGTTATCAAGTGGCGCTCGCACGTTCAATTTTTCGACTGAAGATAGATAGATAAGGTGCTGCCTATTTTAGTGGTGTTGTTGCAACCAAACATCCTCAGCAAAAGCCCGCAGAATAACAAACTCAAAAGTTTTAGCAGCAATATGAAACAGTACTCCTATTTATTAAGAGGAGTCTGATGGTTCTATCTTGGCCATGTTAAGTTATATGACTTTAGGAACATTTTTCTCCATAACCAATTGTCATATAATCATATTTTGTTGTTGTTGTGTTCCTTATATCTGCATTTTTAAACGGACAGGTCTTAAAAATAATAAAAACTTATATTTAAAAAAAATATTTTTTAGAAATAACCAAAAAAAGCATTTTTTTGCATAAATTAAATTTATATCATAGTTCTTTAAAAGATATTTAAATTTCCTCAGTTTAGGTCAACAACTAACAAATAAGGAACAATTTTTTTTAAAAAATCATGTTGATATCATTAATAGTAGCCAAGAAAAATGTTCGTAACCATTCAAAAACATAGTTGTCGGGGAAACGCAAATAAACACAAGACTATTTAAGATAAAGCAAACTATAATAGATTATTCACATCACCAAAGCACGCAACAGAAAAAGATAAAAAGACAGTACTGATTACTCAGACACGCATGTCAACAGGATAACAGCGACAACAGTGCGCGTCACGAACGAAGGCGGCTCGCGCAGAGAGAGAGAGAAATAGGATTGACATAGAATATGCGACGTTACCGCGTTTAACTATTCGCAGTACAGTTCTAAGGCTTTAGCAGTTTTCTCTTGAGCTTTGGCAACGTCGCAGATTGGTCCTCTCGCGCTTAAAATGCTTATATACGTTAAAAACTTGTTTTCTGCTTTGACTATGCAGAACCTTATGCTTATGCTGCTCATCTTCCATTATTTAGAAGAGGAATTATCGCAAAGCTCACTGATTTACAACTGTACACTTCACCAATACATCGCATTCAACACTCGTGTTAACACGACAGGCTGTGGATTGTTACTGAATGTGATTGGCTACTGGCAGAGTGATGACGTACATGCGCATATCCTCTCTAAACTTAGCCGCCATCGTTCGTGACGCGTACTATAATACATTCTTATTATTTATTTTTTATTTTTGCAAGTGGTGCGGGCCCCTAGGCTACAGGCTACGTAGCCTATGACTAAATGCGGCCCTGAGCCTGGTGGTTAGGAATCGTGTACCACCACCAGGACTGGAACCAGCTACCCCGGACAACTAACGGTGAAAACCACACGAAACAACTGTACGGTTGCCACATAATCAGTTTCTCGTGAAAGTTCAAGTCATCTGAAATACAATGAGCCTTGAGAACCTGTGACGCGATGCCTTGTTAACGTGCGAGCGATGCGGCGCATATTATGTAGGGGCGAACATCGCGTGATATGACCTTTCCGGTCGGCCAGCTCGGCAGACAGACAACTTTACGGCACGAAAAAGTTGCCGACAGGCGTGGCCGGCTGCCAACTTTGTAACACGAAAACTCGCAACAGTTTTACTGCCGACTTCCAGGTACCAGCGACCTCTGACTGACGCGGTCACGTTATTGCCAACGTCACAAAGTGAAAATTATCCGCACGGAAATATCTTTTAATAAACGTTATTTCCCCGTTTCTGTCTTCTCGACTAGAGGATGGGAATGAATGAAGTAAAATACATTTTCGGGTCTAAAATACCCCAACAGTTTTTCAATTTGCAGCTCGTTCCGCCTCTGCGCCGCTTGACTTGGACTTAACGTAATTACGGCATTCGAAACGTGTGTCGCATATCCAAATAAGCTTTGTCAGAATTGTAATGTTAAGTGCTTTAAAAAAAATTTCAGGCCTGACCAAATTTTCAAAGGAGAATCCAAATCGTTTCTCTTAAATGTGTGGAATACCCCTGTCGTCTTTCTAGTTTTAACATTGCAAATAGTGTAGAACTGAGAAATAAACACACCAACATTTTCGGCTAATAGCAAAAAATACTGAAATCAGAACGCCATAATTTCGAAGAAGTTAAGATAGGTTGTTAGTGCCAGAATTACGCGAGATGAAAAAAAAAACGGCTAATTTGTAACAATCGTTTGTAAACTGAAACATGTGCGTAGCTAAACACTTACAACGTCATACTAAATAATTAGAAATGACACAGAAACAAATACAGGGTGTTACAAAAAGGTACGGCCAAACTTTCAGGAAACATTCCTCACACACAAACAAAGAAAATATGTTATGTGGACATGAGTCCGGAAACGCTTACTTTCCATGTTAGAGCTCATTTTAGTGATACAATACGCCATTCTCCAGGGCTGCATCAGCGCATCAGGGATTCCATGCGACGGAGGGTGGATGCATGTATCCTCGCTAACGGAGGACATTTTGAACATTTGAAGTCACGCTGGTACGTTCTGTTGCTGTGTGTTTCCATTCCATGTTTAATGTGATTTGAAGAAAAGTAATAAAATGAGCTCTAACATGGAAAGTAAGCGTTTCCGGACACATGTCCACATAACATATTTTCTTTGTTTGTGTGTGAGGAATGTTTCCTGAAAGTTTGGCCGTACCTTTTTGTAACACCCTGTATATCCGCGAAGCTCGTTACTCTAAAGCCGGGACCAAACGCTTGCCAAACCTCATCAAATTGAGACATGTGGCTTGGGCGTTTGGCTTGGCTTGAGCAGACTTGCTAGCACTTGTGGCTGATCCGATAGTGTCGGTTTTTTGGCACAAATCATAGGAAGTTTGTGGCAAGCGCTTGTGAAGCGTCTACAAGTTTGTGCGGAGTTTCGGTTGTGCACTGACTGTTTGTTGTGCATCAAAGTGCTGCAGGAAAAACAAATAAATGGCCCAACAACGATATTTTAAAATTCCCCGAATGCTACCGGGTAGAACCGTCCATTTTTGACCCGAAGAATAAAGACCATAGAGAAAAAAATATGTAGCTCATACTTTTAGTCTTAGCGAAGTTTTAAATAAACCTGTCGTGCAGATTAAAGAAAAAGATAGAATTTCTTATTGTCACATTTCCTAAACATTTAAAGAAATAGCAAGATTCTACTCGCTCTGACTCAGGTATAAATATATTAATTTAGCTGATATAGTATAGCTTCTCTGAAATCTATATTTTCTTTAAAATTCATAGGTGAAATTTCATTCAGCGAATATTCAGAATCAGCTTAGGTCATCTAGCAGAAGTTATCAAACTGCCCAGATGGCTCAAAAAGAATCTCTTCTCCTCTTCGGCCACCTAAGGACCACGAAAAGTAATCCCGTGCAATCATTTCGCTGCTCCTTTTCTTGACTTCCAATAGTTCTTAATCCTCTCACTTTGCTGTTTCCTATTTTCTTTTGTCCTTTATGTTAATACATTTCCTCTTCTCCTTCTCCTGGAAATCCTTGAAATTTTGGATCAATCTCCTGAAAGTTTATCTTGTATTAAATCTTCTGTTATTCCAATCTCAATCAATCTTTCTTTACTCCTTGGATCCACTGGTTGCCCTTCTTACTCTTATAAACATGGTTGAAAATTCTTTTTGTAAGTCTATTGTTATCCATTTTCATTATGTGACCAAAAAAACTGATTCTCCTCTTTCTGATCGTGTCTGACATTCTTCCAATTTCTTCTTCTTTGTATAGGTCTTTATTCCTTCGGTGTCTAAACTCACCATTTTCAATTTTTAGTGGTCCCCAAATTTTTCTCAATATTTTCCTTTCCCTTTTCTCTACCTCTTTCATTTCTCCAGTTTTCATAGAGAACAAACATTCTGGTTTACAGACCTTCTGGTTTGAATACTGTGTTGTAGTGTTTGATTTTAGTTTTCCTTGATAGAGTCTTCTTATTGTATGTATCTTTAGTTAGTTGGTATGCTAGTCCTAGTATTCTTGCTCTTGATATATTTGCTTCCTTATCAAGCCCATTAATCTGAATTTCTTCACCTAGATATTTAAATTTATTGACATTGTTAATTTTTCCATACTCTGTGTTTAGTACTGTGGGTGAATCCCTAACAATGGTCATGAATTTAGTCTTCCCAAAAGAAATCTAGTCCAACTTTTCCTGCTATTTCTTTCAGAAGGTTGATTTGTTCGAGTGCAAAAAAGCAGCTCATTAAATGATTCTTCCATAAATTCTCTGCAATCAAAAAATAATTGATACAGACATTATAATGTCGGTAAAACAATAATTATTATATAATTCTAATTATAAAACAATATAGGGTAAGTCCGGGTTAGATGGACCACCGTGATAGATGTACCAGTCGAATAGTTGGCTGGTCTGCCACAGCAGCGCTGCAGTCGGTGTCTGGAATTGTTATTGTTGAGTAGATGGACCCACGCTTAGTTTTGATCGGGAGTTTCATATGTATTTTAGAAGAAAACTCGAGTTTCTTTTGGCGAGTTGAAAAATATTTTGTACGAGATTTCTTTGTTATGTGGTTAAGTTAGTTTAAATGCCATAACATAAGTGTATACTTTGTTACAATCTTAACCCCAAAATGACGTTCCGGTAGCGTTGTTTGTCTGAACGGGGAGCTGGTCCATCTATGGCGACGATTAGGGATAGATGGACCAGTGAAATTTGGGATAGTTGGACCACTTAAAAAAACCTGGGATAGTCGGACCATTTCTCCTATTAGGGATATAAATGAAATAATACGTATAAATAAATATTTTAAATATAAAAGTGTATACTGATAAGTTGGGATTTTTTCTTTTACTTTTTTATAAAAGAAAAGGCACGTCGGTGGAAGGAGAATGGTCTGAAGGCAGTTTGAAAAATGCAGTCAAAGCTGTTGAGAATAAGGAAAGGGAAGTTAATGCTGCAGCAAAGTAGAACAAAAGAAGCATTAAAGAAGAAAAGAAGAAATAAATGTAAGAAAAGAAGAAATAAATTAAGAAAAGAAGAAAGGCAGGCAGGAAAGGAAGAAAGGCAGGGAGGAAGAGAAGAAAGGGAGAAAGAAAAATAAGTTAAAGGGAGATTAATAAAAGGAAGAGAACGCAAAAGAAGAAAGAACTTACGTCATGCTCAGAATCTGAATATATCGATATTAATACAGTTTGCAACGACCGATCGTCATGGGTGAACGGTTAACGTTCTGGCCTCGCATTTGAGAGGACGCGGGTTCGAATCGCCGTTTGGGCATCCAGATTTGGGTTTTCCATAGTTTCCCCAAATCACTCCTGGCGAAAGCCGGGATGCTTCCTTCATAAAGGCCATTGCCGAATTCCTTCCCGTTCCTTGTCCTCAGTCCCATCCCGCCTCTAATGACTTTAGCCATCGCCGAGGCGTAAAGCAATTTAAAAAATTGCAACGATAACCTTTATAAAAGTGGCTGGGATTTTATTTGTGTGTGGTGTAATGAGAACTACAGTAAAACAAAACTAGATGAGGATTGGATTAAGTGTGTGTCATGCCCTCGCTGGACACATGAAGGCTGCACAAGATTAAAAAATAAATGCAATTACTGTGGGAAGCGAGATTCTCGAAAGAAAATGACTGCAGAATGATTAAATCTTCTTAAGGGAACTGGTCTGTGAAGACCAGGGAAAATCTTGAAAATTGTGTCAGTGTTCTAAATAGTGTAGCTCATCATAAACTCATCATAATCCCATGAAATGCTAACCATATTTTAAAACAACTTTTGAGATACTTTTGATGTATGAACTACAGCGTTTGGTTTGGAACTTTTTTAATAATTATATTTTGTGTTTCATGTGAAATAAGGCAAGAAAATTATTTATACACATCATAGGTACACATATCTCAATATACAAACAGAGTAGAAGCTTGATTTTTTACCTGGAATTTATTTACACTATTATCTTTAAAATAGACCATTATAAAGATTGTACTGTCATAAGTTATTGGTCAATAAATTTTTTAAATTTGATTATCAGAAATGTTAGATTTGAACTCATAGCTTTTTATTAAAAAAATTTAATTTTCTAACTTAAGTAACAAGAGTGGTCTACTTTTTAGTTAAGTATGATTTAAAACAGTATACAAAATTCCAGCTACCTATATTTAATAGTTTTCAGCCTATGTGTGCCAGAACATTAAAAAATGTAACTTTCGGGAAATTCAAGTCAAAGTAAAAACTTGTTTTTCTATTAAACTTGCATAGTACTAATGCATCCCAGGTCCATTTTCATCTTGTTTCCTGTGTTGTTATTCCTCTCTTCTCTTTTTCAGACTACTTCTTCTTATTATTTACTTGTTTAGTGGCTCCCAATGCTGATTTCTCGGCTTCAATGAGTCTCCTGTGATCAATGGCAATTAGAGCTGTATGCATATTTAGTACACCAGGCACTCCCATCAATTCCATTATCTTACACCTTGAGACTGCACCATCATTGAAACAGAGGACAGCATCCAGGACACTTATTTTTAAAGTATTCAGTTCTACCAGAACAGTTTTTGGTATCAGTTCCCATACACAGTTGTTAAAACTTTCATTTGTGTTTTGAGCCCTACCATGTAAACATTTCTATAATAATCTTGTGTCACTAGGAACCCTATATATAGGTTTTACAACTTCCATTATAGCAAATGGCAAAGAGTGTTTGATTGTAGATCTCACCTTGAGTGAGAGCCCTCTGGTAGCCACACCATGATTCACAGCCAGGTGGACACAATTCATGAGTCGGGACTAGGGTTGTCATCTGTGGATCCTTTATGAAAAAAAGGTAGCCCAAACTGCCTTTCTCATTCTATCAAGATTGTTTTTATTTTGTCTTATGGCTTGTCCGTAATAATACTGCAACCTGTCTATTTCTTCATATGTAAGCCGACCACGTCCACTAATACACTTACCATCAGATAATTTTTTTCACTTCAAATTCTTCTTCAAATTTCTTAATCTTGTACCTAACCTTTTCTGAACATGTCCAACACATTCCACTTTTTTCAATTTTTATGTCACCATATAGTTTGGATTCACATACTTTTTGGTAACCTTTTGAATGTCAATTTCCTAGGTAAGATGTATACATCACACCATATTTCTCCAATGACCTGTGAAATATCTTCACAACACCTTCAGACTCAATCCCTCCACTATAGCCACTAAAGTTAACCAAACCTTTTTTTTTACAGTTCCACTAGTACAGCCATAACAGTACTTGGTAATACATTCTACATCAATGACTTTACCACTGTCCAAGGAGGTAGCTGTCATTACACCATTTAGAGAACTAAGGCCTCTTCTTCGTTGCCAGGATGCATCCAGGGCTGCAGCCAAACATGTATTGCCATCATTCATGGCCACACTTTCCTGAACAGCATTTCTCATACTGTCATTTTCTACGTCTACTAAAGTCTGTAGAATAATTTCATTGTACACAATAAGTTATAGCAAAATTCTCTTTTTGACAGAGCTGTCTGCGTGGCACCGGGACGTAGTCGTGAGTGCAGCCACTTTTAAATTTCTGTAATTTTGGGGCTTCCTTTGGTCCAATTTCCTTAAAGTAAACTTTTTCTTGTTCAGAAAACTAAAGGGAATTTTTTAAAACAAAAATTGAAAAATCAATTTTTTGACAGTTATTCACGTACAAGTCCCCTTAACCATGTGAAAATAAATTAGAATTCCTATATTTTCTACGTATGTTGACTATCAAATTTACTTGTCCTTTTTCAAATAGTTTATACCTCTATACTTATCACTTTTCAAGCAGTTTATAACTTTATATTTGAAAATAAATAATGTTTATACCTTTGATAACTTGTATTTCTTGTGTTACACCCTGATTTAGTAATGTATACCAGAGGTCCATCAATCCCTAGGAGGTGGTCCATCTAAAAAAAAAAAAAAATCATAACTTCAAGTCTGATCAATGTAACACCTGAAGAGGTGTTATACAATTGTTTAAGGTCATATATACGTATTATAAAAATATATAACAAATCCTAGACCTTGCAAAGTTTCTGAAAAAATTACTTTAATAAAACCACTTGGTCCAACTATCCCGGACTTACCCTACTTATATTAAATGAAATACTGTAGGTACATGAAGCAACACAGTAATCATAGTTGCATGAATTAAATTACAATAATTTCGTGGTATGGTTTCTATGGATTTTTAACATCCACGATTTTCTTTGCCGTTTTTCTCGTTTTTTATTTTATTTTTTATAAAAATAGGTTAGGGCAAAAGTTATGGCCGGAACAACCCCGACGTCCGTCTTGCTTGCTTCTCCAAAACATACAAGAGCACTAGCAAGCGTATGGATGACGTTTGGCTCCCCATGGTTAACCAAGCGTTTGTAGAGGCTTGGAGTGTGTGACAAGTGCCAAGCGTGTGGTCCCGGGGTAAGAAACACACACAGTTTGTCAGTATCTCTATATGTTGTGTTGCTATATAGCGGTATGCCTAGTGATACCTAGCAGCTTGGCTCTGAACTGTGGCCTTGGTTGTTCATAAGTAATCACGGGCTGAATCTAGAACACTTCCTTCCTTATTTATAGATGCTACCAAAGCGGAAAACTTAATCTCTAAAACGATACCGCATTTCTCAATTTTGGTTAAGAATGAAGGGAGAAGGTTTGGTTAGTCACAAAAAAAGTCTGGTATGATATTTTTAAGTTTTCAGATCGAACAGGTGTTATTTCCGATTTTGTAACACAGTGCATCAGGGTTGTTATACAGGGTGTTACAAAAAGGTCCGGCCAAACTTTCAGGAAACATTCCTCACACACAAACAAAGAAAATATGTTATGTGGACATGTGTCCGGAAACGCTTACTTTCCATGTTAGCGCTCATTTTATTACTTCTCTTCAAATCACATTAAACATGGAATGGAAACACACAGCAACAGAACGTACCAGCGTGACTTCAAACACTTTGTTACAGGAAATGTTCAAAATGTCCTCCGTTAGCGAGGATACATGCATCCACCCTCCGTCGCATGGAATCCCTGATGCAGCCCTGGAGAATGGCGTATTGTATCACTAAAATGAGCTCTAACATGGAAAGTAAGCGTTTCCGGTCACATGTCCACATAACATATTTTCTTTGTTTGTGTGTGAGGAATGTTTCCTGAAAGTTTGGCCGTACCTTTTTGTAACACCCTGTATATTATTCATATCAAATTCACATTTGTAACTATTCCATATGCAAAAAGAATAAATAAAAAACAACCTGGAATAACATTCCATAGGTAAGTCACGTAGTAATCATTATTCTTGAACTGTTTGTAACTCGGTGTTTGCAAGAATGCAAGCTGTCATTATAGATTTGAAATGCCGGTTAAAAAAAGTTTATTCACAGCTCTCTATAGAACCACGGTGTTATCAAATATTTATTGACGCAGGGAACCATTGTATCTTACTATTTTTCACGTGTGGATCACGTTTACATCGCGATGCAGCAAATGTATTATTCTACATGCTTTAGTCCAGTTTTAATTTATATTGAAACTGTGTGATGAAATTTATTGTGATAATTTGTGCTATGCGAACTAGGAATCGTAATGAAGTCCATTTTGTCGTTATCCGAACTGTAATTCGCAATAAGTTTCATATGTTTAGTTGCGTTTGCATCGTTTGGTTTTTTAGCGGCAATATTAAGTCAAATTGTGATTAGTGGTACTGCTATTTTCATTAGTAATGACTTAGCAACTCTTACTACATGATAGCTCTGTTTTCTTGAATAGAATATCAAATTGAATGCAATTCACCAGCTTATTTATTTCGATCTGGAAAATTTGAAGAATTTCTGTTTAGTCTGAAGGGGTTTAGAAGAGTTATAGAGCGGCAGAAACAATCTGGCATATGGGTGTAGCTAATATTATAAATGCAAAAGTAGCTCTGTCTGTCTATTTGTTTGGTTTTCACGACTAAACTGCGATACTGATCTTGATGAAATTTGACAATGTATCGTTAGAAAAGACGTAGGATATTTTTTTCGGAAAGAATGACATATTTTGTGATGAAATTTTCAAAACTAACAAAATGGTGACAGACAGACGGGTTCCGTGTGAAAATCTCTGTAATGTTTTATCGCTGACTCAGGCTTTGTTTATCTCGCACTCAGTTTGCATTTACGTAACTTACAACTTTCGAAGTTGCGGGTAACAGCTAGTAATCGAATATGCAGGGTATTACCACTGATTACCTACTTACCTGCGTCACACGTGCATTTCAGCTGCTGTGCGTTAATTAGCTGGCGACGGGGTGGGTGAGTGACGTTTTGGCAGCACCCTGTATATATCCTGCCTGCGTGCAGCGCTCAATTTGCGGCAGAACGGTGAGCCACCGCAGCGGAAGCAAATAGCCCGTCCATTCGTGCATATAATTGGCTGCCCGCTTTCAGAGAGGATCACGTCTCATTAGGTATCCCCCTAAACATGGCTGTTAGTTCTATTGAACTGTCGATTCTATCTGCTGTATTCGTCGAAGCACCAACATCTCTGACTCTTTTTCAACCATCAATACAGAATTAATGGAATAATCAGTATACCTGTGCCAACATTTTTCGTATTCAACCGTCAACCTTCGCTAAAAAATATTCAGTCATTTTTTGCAATGATTAAATTAAGTATTGAGTGAAGTACAGGGTGTTTCAAAAAGAATATACGTATTACAAAGTATTCTCTTGTCCAAACTATCGATCGCTGCGCCCCGGCTCGGCTATTGGAAAAACGAATAAATAGTCTAGTATATTTAATAGCCGCTAGATGTCAGTCATCTTGTGTTATTCTTGGTAACCGTCAAATGTTTAAAATGGCTACTCCACAGCAGAAATCATTTTGTGTTATCGAGTTTGCGAAGTGCAATTCCGTGATTACAGTGCAAAGACGTTTCAGGTTGAGGTACCAAATGCATCCTCCGAATGGGTGGAACATTCGTAGATGGTATCGACAGTTTGTAGATACCGGATGTGTATGTAAAGGAAAGAGTCCTGGCCGCCCTCGTGTTTCTGAGGCACATGTTGCACGAATTCAAACTGCTTTCCAACGTAGTCCTTCAAAATCAACTCGTCGTGCCAGTCGGGAGTTACAACTACCTACAACAACAATTTGGCGTGTTTTGAGACGTCGGTTGGTTATGAAGCCGTACAAGTTACAGTTGTTACAAGCTCTGGGTCCTGATGGCAAACGGAAACGTGTGGCATTTTGTAACGAGATTAATGATGCTATTGACAATGAAAACACTTTCGCACAACGCATCGTTTTCAGTGATGAAGTGACTTTCCATGTTAAGGGTCAGGTAAACAAACACAATGTTCGAATTTGGGGTCTACAGAACCCACATGCAGTCATTGAACATGTACGAGATTCGCCTAAAGTCAATGTGTTTTGTGCGATATCCCGATCATCTGTTTACGGCCCATTCTTCTTTGATGGAAACACGGTTAACGGTCAGAAGTATCTCGCTATGTTACAAAACTGCTTGTTTCCGAGGCTGCACGAAGACAACTTCATTTTTCAACAAGACGGGGCACCCCCTCACTGGAGTCACCAAGTGCGTGAATATCTGAATGAAACTCTACCGAACCGTTGGATTGGTCGTCAAGGAGCTGGCGACTTAGCATGCATCAGCTGGGTTCCAGGGTCACCGGATTTGACACCCTGTGACTTCTTCCTGTGGGGTTTCATTAAAGACAACGTTTATGCACCACCACTCCCACAGAACCTTGAGGACTTGAGGAACCGGATCCGTACTGCCGTAACATCAGTGACGAAGGACATGCTTGCCCGAGTATGGGAGGAATTTGAGTATCGATGTGATATTGTTCGTGTGGCTGATGGAGGACATATTGAACATCCGTAATCTGAACTTAAGAGGTTCGTAAATGTGTGTGTAAAGTTTCATATTCGTATGTCGTACAGTTTAATAAATATATATATTCGAAATACGTATATTCTTTTTGAAACACCCTGTATTTACACAAAATAGGAAAGAGAGTTTATTAATATGGATGTGTTTAGAATACGTTTTTGTATGTATATTTGATGCCAGAATGCAATCATCTTGAATGTTTTGTTTGTGATTTTCAGTAAGTTATAACAAAAAATTGTTTATATTGGAATTAGACAATATCGCTTCCCGCTAACCCCTGAGGTCCCTGCTACCAAAGCGACTGCCGTGCGTGCCGGGTTGCGTCCCGCGCACGCAGGCACTGCAATAGGATAAACTGTGTCCCGGTCGCTCGTGGATCAAGTTTTAATTTAAATTCCTTCAATAAAATACTGATATTATCAGACGCGAAAAGCGTTGCTCAGAAGTTGGAAAATATGAAAAGAATCAACGGAGTGAACAAGATCCTCTTCGACATACTAAATTTTATGTACTCAGCTACCGCTGAGGGAAAGGGAGTGCACTTACTATGGATCAAGGGACACGCGGCGATACAGCATAACGAAAAGGTGGATCAACTGGCCAAGGAAAGTACTACGGACGGAGAGCAACAATATACCCGGCTGCCGCACGCCGACTTTATAACAATCATTAGGAAAGAGGTTTTCCACAAATGGTCAGAATCATGGAGTTCAACACGAACAGTTATAGGAAAGTACTATTCATCAATCCAACCCCATATTCCTTCTAAACCATGGTTTGAAGACTCTAAATTGGGCAAAAGATTCAAAACATCCATAATACGCATGCGACTTGGACATGGTTGCTACCCAAAACACCTCCATAAAATCGGCGTCATACAGTCACCTTTTTGCCAGGCAGATCAAGAAGAAATAGCAGATCTCAATCATATCATACTAGCTTGCACCCTCTATCGGACCCTACAAAACAAATTATACAACAGCCTGGTCAAGCTCAAAATCCCACTTCCAACATCGGTGGGGATCCTGTTGA
Organism: Vandiemenella viatica; assembly: GCA_031002005.1. Classification (NCBI taxonomy): domain Eukaryota; kingdom Metazoa; phylum Arthropoda; class Insecta; order Orthoptera; family Morabidae; genus Vandiemenella; species Vandiemenella viatica. The sequence goes on from JARYHS010007075.1 coordinate 14,072,429, forward strand.
GAGGGGGAAGACTCGATGTGTACGGAGCGATAGCTCATTATTTAAGAGAGGCAGATATCTCCCTTTAAAGCAAAGTATTTATAAAAATAATAGAGTTTTAATGAAGTGTATGTGTATATATATGTATGTGTGTATGTATATGTATGGGTATATATGTTCGTATGTATGTGTGTATGTATATATATATATATTTATTATTATTATATTCAATTTACTTATAATTGTACTTAATGAAACCATGGATACTGTACATTAGCAATTAAGAAATTACCATGAAAGCCAAGTGTTATTATATTAAATGTTATTGTGCACACCAAGTACAACTCGTACTTCAACCAGAATGTTATGCTATAGGATTTACAAATTATATTGGGTAAGAATTGTAATTGTCATCTCATTGTACTAATATTGTATTACTGATTAACTTTATAAGTCATGTGAAATAAGGCTCGATTACATTCATTTACAAATGTAAACACTAATGTAATTATTAAAGCTGGCCGTATGGTCGATAGACCGAATGCCATGATTAATAAATAAAAAAAAACTTAAATTCCAAATAAACAATATGAATTAAAGTGAGGATGATATACTGAATGAATTTAAGGTAAAAATTCGTGACATACAAAAGTCAGTGAATATGAAAATAGTCTTTTTTTTTTTACTTACCGAGCAGGGTGGTGTAACGGTTAGCGTTCTCGCCTCGCATTCGGGAGGACGGCGGTTCGAATCCCCGTCCGGGCATCCAGATTTGGGTTTTCCATGGTTTCCCCAAATCACTCCAGGCAAATGCCGGGATGCTTCCTTCAAAAGGCCATGGCCGAATTCCTTCCTATTCCTTGCCCTCATCCTTTCCCGTCTCTAAAGACCTAGTTGTTATAGGAGACGTTAAGCAATTTAAAAAAAAAATAGAAGCGGGAAAGGATGGGAGCAAGGAACAGGTAGGAATGCGGCCATGGCCTTTTCAAGGAACTATTCCGGCATTCGCCTGGAGTGACAGGGAGTCGAACGCGGTCCTCCTGAATGCGAGGCCATAGCGTTACTGCTTAGCCACCACGGGACATATACTGTGAAGCAACTCGTAATAAGGCATTTATTTTGCGCGTAAATACCTTGAAGCGGTGACGGCTGTGCAGATTAACTCCTGCGTATCTGTTCACTCTGATTAGATCCTTCAGTCTGTCCGCTATAATTGGCTTTCGAGCATCTTATGCGTTATTCTGGTTGAGTTAAATTCAATTCTCCCTCGAGTCTAAACCTAAGTTCATTTCTTTGTTATATCACATTCCATTGTGTAACTTACTTGTTCATGTTCCATTTACAAAAAGCGTCCCTACAATTTCTGCTGAGTGCCTCGTTGTTTTTCTACCTATTACATTGTAATAATGACTAATCCCATTCATCTGGTCATTATATCAGGTTTAAGGTTCTGACCACAGTTGGCAGCGCCTCATCCAGGAGTCAATAACAACTGATTCTAACATGACTCAATCAATTTAACAAAATTCCGAACAACGGAACTGATTGTTGATAGTACAGGGAATCATGAGAGACATGCATCAGTTAAGAAGGGTGTGAGACAAGGTTGTAGTCTATCCCCGTTAATATTCAACTTTTATGTAGAAGAAGCAATGAAGAAGGTCACAGAAAAATTTCCATGTGGCATAAGTTGTCAGGGAGAAAAAATCAGTATGCTACGATTTGCTGATGACATTGTCTTATTAGCAGAGAGGGCTGAGGATATTGAGAAGTTATTGAACGGCATGAACAAAATACTGAAGGAAGATTTTGGACTGAATATAAATCAAAGTATGACAAAAGTGATGAAATGTAGCAGAAATGATACCAATACTAGCAGATTAAATATAAAAATTGGATGGGATGCAATAGGAGAAGTAAGTGAGTTCTGTTACTTGGGAAGCAAAATTACAACCGATGGCCGAAGCAGGAATGATGTAAAAAGCAGAATAGCACTAGCAAAAAGAGCCTTCATGAAAAAGAGAAACCTTTTAGTTTCAAATATTGATCTAGGAATTAGAAAGAACTTTTTAAAACTCTTTGTGTGGAGCACAGCACTTTACGGTAGCGAAACATGGAGTTTAGGAATACCGGAAAGAAAGAAACTTGAAGCATTTGAAACGTGGTGCTACAGAAGAATGCTGAAAATTAAGTGGACAGACAAAGTAAGAAATGAACAAGTTTTGGAAATGATGGGTGAGAAAAGAAGTTTATGGAAGAAGCTTACAGAAAGAAGAGACAGGCTGGAAGGTCATATTTTGAGACATGCTGGATTGGTTAATTTGTTTGTGGAGGGAACAGTCGAAGGTAAGAACTGTAGAGGAAGACAGAGATTAGAATATATGAAGCAGATAATTGAGGACGTGGGTTGTAAGGGGTATGTAGAGATGAAGAGGTTAGCACAAGATAGGAAGGGATGGAGGATTGCATCAAACCAGTCTAAAGACTGACGACAGCAAAAAAAAAATATGTCGCACGTTAAGCGAGCATACTGATGGTACAAACAGATGTGACACGCTCTTTGATGACGTAGAATGCTACATGGCTTCGCAGCCAATCACAGATTTTTTAATTAAGTTTGGTGCTTAAAGCATCTTAGCCGTTCTTGCTACAGAGCAGCGGTATAAAGCTGGAATAATCAGCCAATTAAAGTAGGGTGAACCCGGGATAGATGGCCATGATTTTTTTAAAGCCAGTTTCACAACCTAATACACAAGAACAGCCTGAAACTCCCCATAAATTGCATTTTTAATACATAACAAACAAAAGTTGACTTCGTTTACAAAGATATACCAAATTTCATACAAGCTAAAAATTCTTTAAAAAATATGTAACACTTGGCCATCTCACCCGAGTGTCAGGGTTAGATGGCCAGACATGTAAGGGAGAGATGGCCATTGGACAAAACACTTTAAAATCAAAGAGATAATTATGTTTTTAAAAAATTTTAACACTTTAAACATGTTTCATTGACTCTCTTGATGTAAAAATTAAATGATATTATTAATCTCAGCAAACTCAAGCATCTGTACTGAGCTAGAGTCTGAAGCATGCCCATCCAAAACCAGCATAACTGTTCCAAGAGGTTTTCGGGGCAAAAAAAATGATCCCTTAGCCATTCAAAAAAGATCTCACCATTCACGTAGGCATATTTCTTTGACATGACAACTTTACTTCCCGGTGGCATGTTGTCCTACCACTCCTTTTTTTTTAAAAAACTCCCCTCATGACTACATAAGGAGGAAGAAACATCCCTTCAGCATTGCAGCAAGCATGCACTGTAATGGTTTCTCTTTTTTCTGACGAAGTAATCAGAGGAACTGTTTTTGACCCCTTTTCAACTACAACAGCACCTGGTCGGCTATTTAACTGAAGGCCCGACTCATCCATGTTAAATATACTTCCAGGTTTATTCAGCAAATCATTTTCTTCCATTAGAGTTGAAAGTACGTTAAAACATTCCTTCATCACGATTCACTCCATGGACTCTGGCCAAAGATACGCCTTCAGATTTTCGCACACTTAGATCTTGATGTCGACACAAGAACATTTGTAGCCAATCGTAACCTGCTTTTCCTTTTTCTTTATCAAATTTATGTTTTAGACCAAGCTGAAGAGCAAAACCATAGGCTAGACTTGGTCCCTCGTTAAGGGAAACTCATGAGCCTGCATTTTTTTTATGTGATGGACCAATCGGAACTCATTATCTGTACCCAAACAAAGACTAGGACCCACAGCAATTTTGGAGTCACAGCCAGTCTTTAATTTTCTCTCAAGAGTTTTCCTTGGAATATTAAACTCCATGGAAGCTTTAATTTCTCACAGAATAACCATCATTGTTTACTTTATTAATAGCATTTTTAAGATCTTCGTCTTCCCATGCCGGCTTTTCGAATGTATTTATTTGCCATCTGTAAAAAAAACGATTCCGTCAAAATTTAATACATAACACGTTTATGGGATGGCCGTCTATCCCGATACTGATGTGGCCGTCTCTCCAGATCGGCCGGGAGAGACGGCCATAGCGCGTCATCAAACATGGCGGACGCAAACTCAATCATAACCTATGTACCAAGATGCATTTATACCTAAACAACTCTAAAACTAAAGTTTCTGTAGTTACTCACTTCCTGAGTTATATTTAAATCAAAAGGTTGTGACATACTGTACAATTTTAAGGTATATTAAAAACTAAAATCACGAAAATTACTTACTTTTAGTTGAAATAGAGTCATGCGGAACAGCAACATACACTTACATTATTACCTAACTACCAACTGACCGGCAGCGCCGTACATCGGATCGTGAAAGAATTACAGGCGTTGCCCATCTCTCCCGTATGGCCGTCTAACCCGGATTTACCCAAACTAGAAGTTCATTGCTACTCGTTCAGTTTAAACATATTTATTTCTTTACTCATGTTTGTTACACGTTGACAGAAGTTAACTCATTCCACATGCATATTTTTTCTTGATTTGTTTTAATGTTCTTAAATGCTTGAAAGTTTCGCGTATATTCGTTTCCTTTTTTTTATTTTATTAAAAGAGATTTCCTCACTACAGAGGTTTTACTCCAACATAACAATAAAAACTCGGAACACAGAACTAGACTTCAGATATTTGCAGATATTTCGATCTTGTGTATAATTCTCTTCTGCACCAAATCTTCTCATTTCTGGAGCCAGGTAAACATGGGCCGATCTCTTTTCCTTTAATTTACCATTCCTGTACGAGTTTTGGTATCTACTGTCTTCCATGGTCTTTCATGGCCATACCATTCCAGTCTTTTTCATTCCATAACTTCATATATTTCGTCTTTCACTTCCATTAGACTTATTATTTCGATATTCCTTGCTTTTTCTTTTCTTGATATTCTTGCTGATCTTCCCCAGAAATCCTTTTATAATGCTTTCAACTTCTTGATATGTTTTTGATTGACTGTCCAGGTTTCTGATCCAATTCAGCTACCTGGGAAGCATAATTGCCAATAATGGTAGAAGTGAGTTAGAAATAATTAGTAGAGTAACCAAAGGAGCCAACTTCTACAGTACCGTGCGAGGCTTACTATGGGACATGAAGGTTCCCAGAAGAACAAAAATTGTCTTGTACAAATCATATCTCATTCCTATTCTCACATATGCTTTGGAAACATGCACACTAACATCAAGGGACCTTAGCAAGATCCAAGCATGTGAAATGAAGTTTCTTAGAACGGCCCTCCAGAAAACTAGACTTGACCGCATAAAGAATGATGAGATTAGATCAAACCTAGAGCTAAGGGAATCCATGGAAGAGAGACTTAGGTCATCAAGACTTCGGTGGTTTTGGTATGTCAAGAGAATGACTAGTACAAGACTACCAAAAACTTATTTGGAAAAAAGGATACTGGGCAAAAGACCAGTGGGAAGACCAAGAAGAAGATGGACAGACCAACTGAAGGAGGACGTAGAGAGAAGAGGCTGGAATCGGGAGTACATCACAGACAGAGAAACCTTTCTGGACAGGAAAAGGTGGAAAACAATCGTCTATAACAACCAAGGCTCGTAAACCACACCCGGGAAACTGAAGATGGTCCCCAACGATAATGATGATGATGATAAGACTACACTTTCCAAAAATGATTTGAATATAATTCTTTTTATTCTGTTTATAACATTCTTGCTTCAGAGAATTGAATTGAGCTTCCCGATTACTTTGAGGCCATTAGTAATTCTTTTATTAATTTCCATGTTTGATTTTTCCTCTCTATCTAAAATTGAACCCAAATAGCAAAAATTATTTACCTTCTTAATTTGTAAGAATTCATCCAGATTATTAATAAGATATTCTGTTTTATATATTTAATATTCAAGCCCCATCACATTTTTTTGTATTTCATTTTCTACGACGTTGTTAAATGTTATTGTTTGAGTTACTCCAATGCTGTTCCTCACTCGCAGGGAAGTTTTATTTTTGGGAATTTTTTCCGCCATATCTGTTTTACTCTGTGTAGCGGAGCCCACTCTGTACTCAGCAGCCGATTTGGTCTACCTTGCGTGTCATTTGCACGTAATTTTGCAACATTTCTCTGTGTATTTTCACAAACAGGTGAGCGAAACTTTTGCAAATTGTGTCGACAGTACTGAACTACAAATCGTACTACGAGTAAACAAACCAGTGACAGTGTGGAGCAGTGTTTCCCAACGTGGGGCCCACGCCCCACAGGGGGGCAATTGGTTTTTTTTAGGGGGGCAATTTAGAAATTGACTTGATACGACTTTACCGCTTTCTCTTTGGGTTATTTAAACACAATGCCAGATATGGTTACAAAATATAGCAAAAAAGCAAATTCTTAAAAGGATCACACTAAATTGCCATAATAAATGTTTATTATAAATCTTTTGAATTTGAATTTTAGTATTTCATTATATGTTTTTTAATTTTACTTACTGTGTTTTATGATAATATTAAAGTGTCCTATATCAGTTTCTTTAATAACAAATAATTTTTTTATTAAAAATTATTTATAGGGGGCAAAAAAATGTTGAAAGTGGGACATGACCCAAAAAAGGTTGGGAAACACTGGTGTAGAGTGTCTAGAATATTTCGCAGCAGGCACGGGCTCGGCTAGGCGAATGCCTAGGATCACAGGTCATGAAGCGTGTTCTGATCTGATCGTCTGCTCTAGTTTCATCACAGGTGAAAACCAAACCAAAAATTGCGTTGCACTAACTCTGAACACTAGATAAATGAGTTTTAAGGGTAACTGCGTGACTAGGGACTGCAATCCAGCAAAGCGGGATCCCGCACCATTAGACAGTCTGGCGGATCCCGCACAAAATTAAGCGGATCCGCAATCCGAAAAATGCGGATAAAACGCGTGTCAGTGCGTGACTCGCTGCCCCACTCGGTCTCTATCGGATGTATTGCACTTACCAGAGAGCAGTTGGCATTTGACTCATGTGAACAAACGTTTGCCTTTGTCAACCTTCGTCATTCGTAATAAATAGATACACTTTTACGTATTTATTTTCGAGTACACGTTTCTGTAATTTGAGTTATGTTGCGTATTTAGTACGATTTTCTAACTATATAATTATTTCTTATGTGTCGCACACGTTATCTGAACTACACAGTTACAGCTTTTTATTCGCGGTTTCATTATTCCCATTTTCTGTATTTGCAGATAAAGTTATTGTGACAATTTCCTTTTTTGCGGCTGAAAATTTGATTATTCGTTGACAGGAAACTAATGTTATCGTAATTTTAATCGCGTACCTATTTATTTAGCAGCTATCAAAAGGCAATTGTATATCCTTTGAATTATTGCTGTTTTGGCCGCTGCCTCAATGCGTTTCTTTGACGAAAGCCACCTGCTTACATGTGCCGCTCAGGCTATAGATTAATCCCGCTTCTCCTTGTTATTATTTCGCCTAACGGCAAAAAAGTTATAATGAAGTATTCACGGGTGTATCGACGAATTGTGTTGTAGGAACACCATACTTCGACGGCTGCCTCCGCCGTCTCCCTCACGTGTGAAATCTCGTGTTTTTACAATGAAATCCGGAGATACAACCTATGAAAACGTCACTGCAATCATTCACCGAGAAAGTCTCCTTTCTTACTAAAAAGTAATAATTTCCACTCTTAAAACGTCGTTACGCCACATATGTAAAATTGAGTAGTTTCCTTTAATAACATTGAATCAACTGTAAGATCAATCAAGGAATAAGGAGATATAATAATGAATCCCACAAAAACAATTTTTGTAAAAAAAAAAGGCCAAGTCTCGTGTTTGTGCAGTGACAAAAAGTTATGAGATCTTGTTCTCAGCCAAGTCTACACTTTACTCTGGTAACTTGGCCACTAGGCAAACCATGTTTTTAAATTCATGTGATGTATCGTAAGGCACTTAATATGACCTAGCACTGAATATTTTCCATTTTTTATTATTTATTTAAAAATTGGTTTAGATTAAATAACAAAAATGTAAAACCCCCAAATGTACTAAAGACGTGCTAAAAAGTTTTAATATCATTTTTCCAATTAAAATATTGTTAACTATTAATTTTTATCATTTAACATTAAAATTGATTTTTTAATTTAATGATTATATAATTTATTAACGTTTTATGTAACTATGTTTTAAATATAAGCGTTAAAAATCTGTTTGCACCAATCCCGCACGGATCCCGCGGGATCCCGCGGGATTGACAACACTGCGGGATTCCAATCCTTATACGTGACCTGCCATAGCTGAAATACTAACTTCAGCCTCCAAAGTTTCAAGGATTTTCGTTGAGGTCGAAGGAACTTGGAAATACGCTGAAGAGCCAAAGAAACTGAATGTATGCGTCTGCAAACACAGAGGTATGTAAACACTCAGAGTACGGCGCTGTGGTCGGCAATGGCTATATAAGACAACAGGTGTCTGGCACAGGTGTTAGATCGGTTACTGCTGCTACAATGGCAAGTTATCACGATTTAAGTGAGTTTGAACGTGGTGTTATAGTCGGCGCACGAGAGATGGGACACAGCATCTCCGAGGTAGCGATGAGGTGGGGATTTTCCCGTACGACCATATCACGAGTGCACCGTGAATATCCGGTAAAACATCAAATCTACGACATCGCTGCGGCCGGAAAAAGAACCTGCAAGAACGGAACCAACGACGACTGAAAAGAATCGTCCAACGTGACAGAAGCGTAAATTGCTGCGGATTTCAATGCTGGGTCATCAACAAGTGTCAGCGTGCGAACCATTCAACGAAACATCATCGATATGGGATTTCGGAGCCGAAGGCCCACTCGTGTACCCTTGCTGAGTGCACGACACAAAGCTTTACGCCTCACTTGGGCCCGTCAACACCGACATTGGACTGTTGATTGGAAACATGTTGCCTGGTTTGACGAGTCTCGTTTCCAATTGTATCGAACGGATGGACATGTATGGGTATGGAGACAACCTCATGAATTCCTGGACCCTGCATGTCAGCAGGGAACTGTTCAAGCTGGTGGAGGCTCTGTAATGGTGTGGGGCGTGTGCAGTTGGAGTGACATGGGAACCGCTGATACGTCTAGATACGACTCTGACAGGTGACTCGTACGTACGCATCCTGGCTGATCACTTGCATCCATTCATGTCTATTGTGCATTCCGACGGGCTTGGACAATTCCAGCAGGACAATACGACACCCCACACGTCCAGAATTGCTGCACACTGGCTCCAGGAACACTCTTGTTTGTTTTAACACCTCCGCTAGCCACCAGTAAAGAAGAAAAATATAATAAGTATACTTAAAGTTTATATGGAGAAGGAGTGCAGAGAGCTAAAATTTGTATACAATGTGTGTTATAAACCCATTAATTGCGCGCGTGTGTGCTTGAAATCGGATCGGATCGTAGTCTCTATCTGACGTGTATTCCTAGCATTAAGATACTCTGTGGTCAAACAAAACAGTCGCAAAGAGTAGAAATAATCTTTGAACTTATAAAAACAACATTTCGAAAAGGAGTCTATCACATAGAGAATCTTAATTGACATTAGTCTCTCCTAATGGTTTCTCCATAAAATAATTGTTTAAAAAAAAAAACATAAAAACCGCCTTCAAAAAAAAAGCACTAAAAATTTTAAAATAACTTTATACCTTGCTTAGGAAAAAGTAAATCTAAATAGACAACATTTTACATTACTTTCATTGAAATTTTGATATTAATTAGTTTAGTAAAAAAATGTGGGTTTGTATAAAAATTAAGGGGTGTAAAGGGGAGAGGGGTGGTTTTTTATTTATTTATTTTTTGGTCAGATCTCCATGAAAAATTATATGTATATGCCAACTTTGATGATAATCGGTCCAACGGTGTCGAGTGTAGCTTTTTATGAAGAACATTGACAATAATTAAAGGGATGGAAGAAGGGGGGGGGTTGAACTTTGGAAGACCAAATATTGACAGAATTTTTCTCTTTATTTTAAAGTACACATGGGCAAAGTTCAATAAAAATCAAATAAGAAATGTAGGTTTCTATAAAATTAAGGGGTGTAAATGGGAAAGGGGTGGTTTTTTATTTTGATTTTTTTGGTCAGAATCCTTCTCCATGAAAAACTACATGTAATTACCAAATTTAATGGAGATCAGTTAAATGGTGTCGACTGTAGCTTTGAATAAAGAAAATTGTCAAAAATTAAGGGGGTGGATAGGGGGAGAGGGGTTCAGTTTTTTTAAACCAAAAGTTGACAGTATTTTTCTCTTTATTTTTGGCTATATATGTCCAAAGTTTCATCGAGATCGAATAAAAAATGTGGATTTGTATAAAAATTAGGGGACGGAGGGTGGTAGAAGGGGTAGTTTCTCAATTAAATTCATATGGGACCACTTTGGAGGTGTACCTTATCCACTAAAAAAATTTAATTTAAATCGGTTCAAAATTAGTGAGGATATCGCTGGTCATACATACAAAAAAAAAAAAAAAAAAAAAAAAAAAAAGTCGGTTAAAAATAAGAATAATAAATTAGATTGGTAGTAATAAAAAAGTGAGTAAATTTTATTATTAGGAGGTTAAAATTTGGTTAAAGTGTGCCATGCCCGCGACATTGCTTCAAATGAATCAAGAACACCAAAAAAATGTGAATTTTTTATTCGGTTACATTTGTGCATTAAGTGAGCCAGCCAGTGCTTTAACGTTATAGAATAAATTTAAAGTATTTCTTAACGAAGATTTTTTACGTGATAGCAACTATGAAGTATCGGTTAATAGAGCTGTATTTGTAATTTTTCATCTCAAGAACTTGGTTTGCCAGTTAGCACGTGATCGCAGGAACAAACGAAGTCTACATCTACATATATATTCTGCTATTCACAAAATTGTGGGTGGCAGACGGTGCTCAGCACCAAAGTTAATCTCTTTGCTGTGCATTCCATGGTACGAGGGAAGAAAGAATTCATATAAGAATCAGTCCAGCACCTTATTTCTCTAATTTTATCTTTCCTGTCCTTCCGACTCAAATAGGTTGGTGGAAGAAGTACTTCACTATACTCCAAAGTGAAAGTGGGAGTACGCATGTTTACCAATAAGTTTAAACGAAACGTGTGTCGTCTATCTACCAGAGACTCCCAACCTAATCTACTAATCAGGTCTGTGACGCTTTCATAAGGACTGTAGCAAGCGGTCACGAATCGAGCGGCTCTTCTCTGTACTTTCTCTATACTCTCCATCAACCACTTACGAAACGGATCCCAACTGGCACAACAGTAGTCCAAATGTGGACGCACAAGAGATTTGTACGCTATCTCCTTTGTTTGTTCATTACAATTTTTCAAGATTCGACCTATGAATCGCAGCCTAGAATTTGCTCTACCTACTAACGAATTAATGTGTATGTCCCATTTCATGTTCCTTTGTACTGTTACTCCCAAATATTTCATAGAATCGACCATATCAATAACTGTATTGTTTAACTCGTATTTCTGAACAATTGGATTCTTTTTGTTAGTTATGCTCATTGTCTTGCACTTTTTACAATTTAGAGTAAGTTGCCACTCAGCGCACCAAGCCAAAATAACATCCAGATCGCGCTGAATTTCTAAGCCAGATTTCTTACTTCCCTATAAATAACCGCATCATCAGCAAACAATCTAAAAAGTCTTTTCACTTTGTCTCCGAGATCGTTTATAAAAATTAAGAAAACAAGTGGTTCTATTACACTTCCTTGAGGTACACCCGATGTAACATCTAGATTAGAAGAACTTTCTCCTTCAACGACAAGTTTAGATTGATGCAGTAGAACGAGAGTTTCTGTTTTATGAGCATTACGAAATGACAAATATTGAACAACGTAATCTAATTGCATCGCAACACCGTTCATTGGCTCAGCTTCAACTCTGTTACTTGCAGATAGAACTTTATGCAATGTTTTTAAATTGTCTATACCCATTTTATATAATTATGTAGCCAATATTACCGTAAATAATAACTATGGGCGTTAAATAAATTGATAATTGTTAAAAATCATAGATAGATTATTGCAAGATCTGTGCGATAAAAATGATAAACACAAACCATTTGGAGGGAAAGCGATTCTTCTGTGCGGTGATTTTTTGTCCCACTTGGATCACGAGAAACTTTAATTGAAAATTGTGTCACAAGTTGGCATAAGTTTGTAAGTTTCATAAAGTAACTTTTACTCGAAACATGAGCCCCCTACCAAGTAAAATAGAACTTGTCGAATTCTTAAACAAAAAACAAAAACAAAAACACAACAAAAAAACAAAAAACAACCAAAAAAACCAAAATAAAAAATGATAACGATGATGCTCCAAAATTCCCTCAGTTTGGTGAAAATATTAATAAAGTACCTCAGCAATTAATAGGAGATCAAAATAATGTTATTAATGAGGTGTATGGAAATATTTGCGAAAACATACTCTCAGGTAATATATTCAAGTCGGTTATTTTACTGTCTACCTAAAAATGATGATTGCCCTTTAATTAATACTCAAATACTTAAGGTGAACAGAAATCATATCACAGCTACGATAAAATACACTCCTGGTAATTGAAATAAGAACACATTGACACCGGTGTTTAAGACCCACCATACTTGCTCCGGACAATACGAGAGGGCTGTACAAACAATGATCAAACGCACGGCACAGCGGACACACCAGGAACAGCAGTGTTGGCCGTCGAAGGGCGCTAGCTGCGCAGCGGTTGGGCACCGTCGCAGTCAGTGTCAGCCAGTTTGCCGTGGCATACGGAGCTCCATCTCAGTCTTTAACACTGGTAGCATGCCGCGACAGCGTGTACGTGAACCGTATGTGCAGTTGACGGACTTCGAGCGAGGGCGTATAGTGGGCATGCGGGAGGCCGGGTGGACGTACCCCGAATTGCTCAACATGTGGGGCGCGAGGTATCCACAGTACATCGATGTTGTCGCCAGTGGTTGGCGGAAGGTGCACGTGCCCGTCGACCTGGGTCCGGACAGCAGCGACGCACGGACGCACGCCAAGACCGTCGCATCCTACGCAGTGCCGTAGGGGACCGCACCGCCACTTCCCGGCAAATTAGGGACACTGTTGCTCCTGGGGTATCAGAGAGGACCATTCGCAACCGTCTCCATGAAGCTGGGCTACGGTCCCGCGCACCGTTAGGTCGTCTTCCGCTCACGCCCCAACATCGTGCAGCCCGCCTCCAGTGGTGTCGCGACAGGCGTGTATGGAGGGACGAATGGAGACGTGTCGTCTTCGGTGATGAGAGTCGCTTCTGCCTTGGTGCCAATGATGGTCGTATGCGTGTTTGGCGCCGTGCAGGTGAGCGCCACAATCAGGATTGCATACGACCGAGGCACACAAGGCCAACACCCGGCATCATGGTGTGGGGAGCGATCTCCTACACTGGCCGTACACCTCTGGTGATCGTCGAGGGGACACTGAACAGTGCACGGTACATTCAAACCGTCATCGAACCCATCGTTCTACCATTCCTAGACCGGCAAGGGAACATGCTGTTCCAACAGGACAATGCACGTCTACATGTATCCCGTGCCACCCAACGTGCTCTAGAAGGTGTAAGTCAACTACCCTGGCCAGCGAGATCTCCGGATCTGTCCCCCATTGAGCATGTTTGGGACTGGATGAAACGTCTTCTCACGCCGTCTGCACGTCCAGCACGAACGCTGGTCCAGCTGAGGCGCCAGGTGGAAATGGCTTGGCATGCCGTTCCACAGGACTACATCCAGCACCTCTACGATCGTCTCCATGGGAGAATTGCAGCCTGCATTGCTGCGAAAGGAGGATATACACGGTACTAGTGCCGACATTGTGCATGCTCTGTTGCCTGTGTCTATGTGCCTATGGTTCTGTCTGTGTGATCATGTGTTGTATCTGACCCCAGGAATGTGTATATAAAGTTTCCCATTCCTGGGACAATGAATTCACCGTGTTCTTATTTCAATTTCCAGGAGTGTATTTTGTGATGATGGCAATGAAATGAATAACCATCGAATAGAGTTTTTGAATTCTTTTAGTATTAGTAGTTTGCCAGCATTTAAGTTAGTATTGAAAGTTAATTGCATCGTTTTCCTGATCAGAAACTTAAATACAAAGGAAGCACCAGCAATGGAACCAGAATGCGTTATGGTCGAATTTCAACCCCTGGCTGAACGCTAGTATAGTATATAGTTAATAGCACTTCCCGTAGTACTTTAAATTGCGCTAAGCACCTAGATGTAATGATTTTCTGTGGAATCAGCATACTGAAAAGGTGATTGGGAAAGCAAACCACGATTGCCAAAAATAGTAAACCAATATAGACCTAAAGGTAGAAGTAGTATAGATAGACCAAGGAAGAGATGGGAATAGTCACTAAAAAGGAACAACTCAACAGGAAGTAGAAGAACCATAACTATATCCTCCATTTTAAAAGTTGTAATCTTAAACCATGTTAAATCGATTGCATACAAGACACTAGTGCGACCTAACTTGAAATATTGTTCTCCAGTATGTGGACTCCATCGAAAAGGGTTATTAAATGCATTGGTGAAGGCCCAAGGAATAGCCGCCGGATTCGTGACAGGTATATGTGTAGATCGAAGGAAAGTGTATAATCCCTGATATTCATGTAGTTTTATGTGGATTTTATTAGTTAATTTTTCTAAATTGCATTAAGATAAAATATACAGAAAACTAAAATCAAGACTTTCTTATATCTAAGGCAACACCGGAAATAACAGATCTAAAGGAACCGAAACTGATTAAGGGACATTAGGGTTCCCCCCCCCCTCCCCCTTAAAGGATAATGCTGCTACTACAAAAACAACGGCAAACGCATTACTACTGACGACAAGTCGAAGTAGCACATAGTGTATAACAGTGTCATATTCGAGATTTTTATTATTTTATTTTCATTTATTTATCTGATACGGAGAGGTAAAATAAAAGGACAGTTGTTTTTATAAATCATATAAAATGTCTGATAATAATAATTCCGTGTGGTCGTAATGACCTGGTGACAGGGTTTCTATTGGCTGCGCATTCCGCCCCTGTCTTAGCCGACTTAACCTAACCCGGTAGTACCACCAGATACAGGGGACCTACAGTTTAACGTGGTATCCGAATCACGGAAGCGTTACCGAGCGGGGCGGTGTAACGGTTAGCGTTCTCGCCTCGCATTCGGGAGGACGGCGGTTCGAATCCCCGTCCGGGCATCCAGATTTGGGTTTTCCATGGTTTCCCCAAATCACTCCAGGCAGATGCCGGGATGCTTCCTTCAAAAGGCCATGGCCGAATTCCTTCCCATTCCTTGCCCCCATCCTTGCCCCCCATCCTTGCCCCCCATCCTTGCCCCCCATCCTTGCCCCCCATCCTTTCCCGTCTCTAAAGACCTCGATGTTAAAAAGAGACGTAAAGCAGTTAAAAAAAAACCGGAAGTGTTCTGGTGTACTTCACATTACACAGCAAGCTGTGCAGAGGTGAAGGTCGGGTTAATCGCTGGCAACGGGTTCTACACAACGCTGGTGACTACTTTGAAGGACAGTAACAGGAGCAAACATGTAACGCTTTTGTATCGGTTGTGAATAAATAGTTGCCACTATTTAAGTTGCAACCCTCGTATAAATACACCACCCTCTGGATCCTTTTTTCTCCCCAGTGAAACAGCATCCAAAGAGTGTGTATTTATCTGTAATGTAGTGCAATCTTTGGTGGGTATCTTTTGAGGTTAAAGAATGAGTGTTTATCTTCGTTGCAGTGTGATCTGCAGTGGCTATACGTTCTGATTATGAACAGATTATAACTTCTCTCTCTTTTCCCCGGTCACATGAAAAGACATACCGCAGTTTTAAGGTAGACATATGCTTTCAAACCCTGTAAACCCCGTTGAAATTGGTTGAGTAGTTTTTGTGTGATGCCTGTGCAAAGCGACAGACACACGCTCACAGACACATACAAAGAGTTAGATCAGTACCGTGATAACTTTCACGGCATACCCTTTTCCCTCTTTCATAATGACGGTGTTATGCAGTTGGCCTTTACTATTAACCACATATTTTGCTCGTAATATCCACTTCAGCCGATACGCGACGGCCATATTATTGCTCTAACGGATTCTACCGAGTTGAAAGATACATTACGCAATAGTTATACACGACACTCGGTACGTGACGTCAAGTTTCGATTGTTTCAATATTCAGCAATTGAGCTATCTATGAAAAGAAACGTTTCCCTATAATTAATAACAGCAAATTTAATTTTAAAAAATTACAAAATGTTTTTAAACCTGTGTTACCGTTTAGATTACTAGTTTAAATGGGCCAAACTCACTGTAGTATTCTACTCTCGAATGCAGCTGCGAAAATGTTTGAAAATAAATACTGTCATCCAAATTCTACACTTTTAGATAGAGAGAATCGTTGTATCTATAACGGAAAACGTATGAATCAGGTACGGTTAGTATAAAATTGTATGTTTGTAAACTTCCTCGTACTTTTTCCGGTTTTATCGCTGCTTCGGTGATGTTACAACTGTCAACGTTTCGGCACCCGATATAGTGCTATCTTCAGGGCTGTTTCGGGCTGATTTCTTCCCAGCTGGCAGCTGGTTACACAACCTCGTCTGCACTACGCCTAGTGTGCAGGTTAACGTCGAGGCGGGGCAACCAACCTTCTGAACGGGATAAATCAGCCAGATATAGGTAGTAACGATATCGTTGAAGCAGTTTTATACCCGAAAAAATAAGTGGAATTTTACAGGTATGGAGTGCTTAAGAGGTTCCTCTTATGTCGTAAAATAAGGGTTCGAAGAACATTCGCTAAACTCACTCACTTATCGACAGATTGATGACAAATGATGCTGTCGGCCACACAGACGGCAATTTTGCCACGTTGTCACTCCTGGTTGTTGCTAGGGCGCTAATGACCCCGTCGTCGACGCGCCCTAAAATCCTAATAACAACAACAACAACAACAACAAATGATGCTCAGTGTCCCTTACATCAAAAAAGAAGTATGCTTTGAACAATGTAGCAATGAAGATTGCTTTGTTATAGGGTGGTTTTAATTTATTTCGCTTTGTTGTTTGTTTTCAGTTCGGGAGGACCGCAGTCCTTCGAGGACGTCCAGCTCTAAAGGATCCGCCGCGACCCTCAAGAAGAGTTCCTCAGGGGTGAGTAAACAGAGCAGGTATAGTCCGTTCAGTTAACAGAGACGCCTCAAGGTCACTCTGCTGTATCCCCACTCCGCTGCCCTCACCTGCGATCTGCTCGAGAGGGGAGGTGACCTTGGGCCGCCAGTTTTGAGTGACCAGTGTATGGATATTGCAACAATTGTTAATTTCTATATACAGGGTGTCCAGAAAAGGACTCCCTGATTTCAAAATTAAATATCTCGAAAACAAAGATCGATAGAGGAATGCAGTAAACGGTATGTTTATCGTGACAGCTGTAAGAAGTGTATACAGCAGTTTGAAATAATAGGTACAAAAGCTGCTAACAGATGACGCTGTAATCGCCATACGTAATGCCTAAATAGTGATCCGAAGCTCAGGGCGATCAGGTCCACCATTGAAACGTGAAAGGAGGTTAGCGTACCGAAGGAAGAGTTTGAAACCATGTACACCATTGAACAACGCGTTTTTCTGGTGCTAGAGTATCACAGTCCTACGGCAACACGGCGAAGTTTTCAAGCACGATTTAATGTTCCAAAAGGACCCGATGCGAAAACCATTCGTACGCTCTTCGCAAAATTTCAACGAACAGGCAGCGTAACTGATGATCTAGTGGGGCATGTTGGCCGCAAGCCATCCGCAGTTACGCCTGAAAATATCGCCACAGTGTCTGGAATTATTCAGCGAATTCCAATGTCATCGGTCCGTAGAATTGCTTCGGAGACTGGTTTCAAGCGTTCCAGCACGCAGAAAATACTGCGAAAGAGCCTACACATGTTTCCATTCAAAATTCAAACGCACCAGGCCATACCCGGACGAGCTGTGCAACAAAGGGTTGCCTTTGCTACTCGGATGCTCACAATGATTGACAGTGAAGGATTTGATGTTGGCTGCATCTGGTTTACAGATGAAGCACATTTCCACCTGAATGGCTACGTGAATAAGCAGAACTGGCGATTTTGGGGTTCCGAAAAGCCATATTGGTGTGAAGCGAAACCCCTGTATTCTCCTAAAGTTACTGTGTGGGCTGCTGTATGCAGCAGAGGCATTGTTGGCCCTTTTTTCATTCGAGATACGGTCACTGGTGTACGTTACGTTGCAATTTTGGAACAATTTGTCGCCACACAGCAAGCGTTAGAGGATCGACCAGGTACTGAATGGTTTATGCAAGATGGGGCCCGACCACATCGGACCGAACAAGTGTTTCGCTTTCTTGAGGAATACTTCGGGAATCGAGTCATTGCTTTGGGATATCCCGAATTTACTGGTGCAGGCATGGATTGGCCTCCATATTCGCCGGATGTGACTCCCTGTGACAGTGAAAGACATGGTCTACCCGAAGCATCCCGCCACGCTGGACGAGCTGGAATCGGCGATCTCTGCGGCATGTGAATCCATTTCGGTCGAGACACTACGAAATGTGATGGCGAATTTCACTCTTCGTTTGCGCCACCTCTGTAGTGCCAATGGTGAACATTTTGAAAACATTGTGATGTGATTGTTTGCAAAGATTGTTTTCATACGATTATTTCACTTATGTATGCTGATATGAGCGTACAGCGCCATCTGTTAGCAGCTTTTGTAACTATTATTTCACACTGCTGTATACACTTCTTACAGCTGTCACAATAAACATACCGTTTACTGCATTCCTCTATCGATCTTTGTTTTCGAGATATTTAATTTTGAAATCAGGGAATCCTTTTCTGGACATCCTGTAGATATACCACTATACAAGTGTTGAAAAATACTGTCTATAAATAAAATTTATTTCAAAACGAGTAATTGCAGTGCACACAGCCGATGACAGAAGTGCCAAAATCGTAAAATTTCGTCATTTCTTAGTAAGAAAATTAAAGTACCTTTTGCATTTTTCAAAACAAAAACGTGATGAACGCCTGAAAATAAATTTTCCCGAAGACCAGAGCCTGACAAATTCATTTCTAAACCCAAAAATCGAAATGGTTAGTTTTTTTTCTTTCGAGAAAGCTATTGCATACATACAATAATTACAAGAATTGTTCGTTTAATACTGAAGGATAAAATCTCCTCACATTATGCTTCCTTACAATGTAAATGTCGTGTAAGCACATTGTCACGAGTAGCCGACACAACAAACTGTCTTAGTTCCATATATCAGGTTTTGTGTCAAAGAATACTCGGACTGATATGTAGCGATGAAACAATGAAAATATTCTGTCCTGAAATCCCATGATAACGGTCGCCAACACCTCCCTAGGCCATACTCTAGCTCAGGGGTGACCAACCCAAATGATCTTCCTGGCCACTTTGGAATTGTATCATAACTCCGCAGGCTGCATATAAAATTATTTAACTCCATATTAGATTTAGACCCAGTACAGACATTTTTTTTTTTAGTGAAAAATTGAAAGATAATGAGTTATTATAATTGTGTTTACTATTATTCTTATATGTAAACATAGAGAATATAACAATAATGATACTAAACGCACATTGTAAAGAAATATATAACACTAAAAACGAAATATAAAAAATATTTTGTAAAAGTGTTATGAATCACGCAAGCCGGAAAAATGCTCAAGGTGGGCCGTAGGTTGGCCACCCCTAGTCTAGCTGATTTATCATAGATATTATTTCTATTTTTTAATTATTATTTTTTTTGCCCCTAGCTTCATACTTACCCAAAACCGATAACTCAGGCATCATTTTAAATACTATATCCTCCGCTTTAATAACAATATAAACTAAGAAAGGAATTTTTCTAAATTATGAACAATCATGATCACGGGTATGCGATAGTCCAGTCAAGTTGCTACGCTGCTTCGCTGGCGCCAATAAACGAGTGATCGCGTTACCACTAGATAGTGACACTACATATCACAGAGATATTGATAATCCATGTGTGTTTTCTAGAGTAAGGTGCATTTCTGATGTTTTTATTATCATTATTTCGGAAACATTTGTTTCATAAGCCGCTGTAGACTAAGTGCTTTGCTACTTACGTGTTTCAGTTGACAAATTAACAATTGCGTTGACATAAAAAACTTATTTTAGTTAAACATATTTATTTTAATAATCTTGGTGCTAGCAGCTAACACTCGCATATCAAAATACGGATAACCAAACCCCTTCCCACTTTTATAATTGTATACGGCCGCAACCCTTTTTATGAAAGAAATTTTAAATTACGAAAGTTGAGATTGTAAAAGTTGCCACTGGAAAGTCCAATTTTCCCCGCCGCATCGCGTAGTTTAAATCGAATATCTGCTGATTTCTCGTCCCTGTTTTCCCACCGTTCACTTCATTAAATCAAGACCGTCAAAGAAAGGGGAAGAATTTATATTCGGGAAGCGAAATGGCGGCTGTATTACCATTCCGCTATCCATTCTGATCACCGAACTCTGCCAATATTCTCCCCCCTCGTGGCGCGCAAATATGATGAAAAATAGCCGTCGCGCTTAACAAGGGCCTCCCTGGTTATGCGCTCCCCCCGCGAGATGGCAGCAGGTGAGATTAATTCGGCGCCCCCTGGCGTCAGCTGTTTTTATTTCTGCTGAGCGTGTCGGCCGTGTATTTATCTCTCCGCGAGTCTACATTCTCATCTCCCGTCCCCTGACGGCGACCGTTAAATCTCTGCGAGACCTGCCATCTAGTGGCGGCGCGGTTAATCACTTCGCCGGACGTGGCGCGCACGCTATCTGTTGGCCACTCTGCTAACTACGACGAGCGAAACTTAGCGCGCATTAAAACAATCTCCAAGATTGAGGTTAATAACCATATGGGGCAACGTCAAGTCGTGCACTACAGAATTAGTATCTCCACAGACCTTAACAAATATGGATGTTGCAAAGATTAAAACGTCAAATATTTCGTGGTCAGTTTCTGGACGTCTTATCATCGGGGCCGCTCATCCTTGAACAGGAATCGTTCAATTCTAATCGAATTTATGACTTTACTAGCTAGTGACTAATACCTACGGCAACCATTATATTGCAATGCATTCTGAGCTAAAAACACTCCCGATTTAATAATATCAACCTCAATGAAGCAACGAAAATAGAAAACGTCTGGAAACAAATTTGGAACTTATTGGTTACACTCTTTTTGAGATAAAATTTGTAAGGAAAAAGGTTCAAAATTAACTTCCGCGGCAGCACGCCTCTTTATTTTAAACCAAATGAAAATTGATAAATACGCTATTTAGTTACATATTATAAACATCAATCGCAACATTCTGCGCCATCCTATATTTTATATGGTACCACCGCAAAATATAATCCCAATAAATTGTTATTATTTTACTATCATATAATTATATTATTTCTATAAGGTATTTTTTTGTCACAAGCCTATATCTTCCTTCATACTTAACCGAAATCAATGAATGAGGTGTCATTTTAAAGCTTATGGTCTCCACTTTGGTTACATCATATTTTAAGAAATAAAGTTTTCGGAATTAGACCCTTTAAGGGCAAAAATGTCAATATTTCTAAAATGCTGTTTTCTGTGTTATGAATCATTTATCTCCTTGGATACCTATCTGAAATCGTTTAATGAAGTATCATTTTAAAGATTAAGATCTCCGCTTTAGTGAAGTCATATTCTAAGACGGAAATTTTTCGGAATTCGTCCCTTAAAGGGCAAAAGTATCAATATTTTTTAAATGCGTTTTTGTGTCACGAGCGATTTATCTCCCTTAACATCTAACAGATATAGATAAATTAGGTATCATATTAAAGACTGAAGTCTCCGCCATGGTAACATTATATTTCAAGAAAGGAATTTTTCGTAATTCGACCCTTAAAGGGCAAAAATGTCAATTTTCCTAAAATGCGTTTTTTGTATCTCGAGCCATTTTTCTCCCTGGATATCTAACCAAAATCGATAAATGAAGTAGGATTATAAGGAGTAATGTTTCTGCTTTGTGACATCATATTTTAAGAAATAATGTTTTTTGAATTCATCCCATAGAGGGAAAAAGTATAAATTTTTCTATAACGCATTTTTGTGTCACGAGCGATTTATCTCCCTTAATATCTAACAGATATAGATAAACGAAGTATCATATAAAAGAATAAGGTCACCGCCGTGGTAACATTATTTTAAGAAAGGAATTTTTTGTAATTTGAACCTGAAAGGGTAAAAATGTCAATTTTTCTAAAATGCGTTTTTTGTATCTGGAGCCATTTATCTCCCTTAACAATTAAACAAAATTGATAAACGAGGTATCATTTTAAAGATTGAGGTTTTCGTAATGTCTTCGGTTCCGTTACCACATTTTAAGAAAGAAATTTTTCAAAATTCTGACCTTAGAGGGCAAAAGTATTAGTATTTTTACAACGCATTTTTCTGTCACCAGGTATTTATTTTCCTCGCACAGCAACAAATATTTCAGAGATATTGATACGTTGTGTGCATTTTGTTCAGATTTAATTTATTCTGCTAAGGTCAGTGACAGTTTGTCATAAATACAGAGTGTTTTAAATTTTCCTAACTGTTTAGTAATATTTTGCGAGTATTTTGATGCGTACCTATTACACACACACACACACACACACACACAAACACAAACAAACAAAAATTGCTAGAAAAGTACGGTTCTACTTTTCATTATATTACAAGCATTCAACCTCACTATTCATCGCATTTTATTCGCGAAATTTTCGCACGGGTCGTCTAGTACAAGGTAATTCCTTGAAGAAGTTACAAACTTTGTGGGATGATGGAGAAGGTAAATGTAATAAGTTGAGGTAAGGGATGCTGGTTCCGATAGAACAGAGTCGGGCGTTATATGCGAAAAGCTAGTCAAGTTCTGTCTTCGAGCAAACTATCCATCGCGCGAAGAGGAAGTGGTTACAATACCCGCGAACGAAGTCACCGAAGAAGTGGTATATTTCACTTCTCACGCCATTCAAAGCGATATATTTAGCAATCTAGTTACATTTATCAGATCGGACTCACATGTTGAAAATTTAAGAATATGGATATTGAAGAAGAATTTTATTTAGCTGAAAACCAATTTCCATTTGAAAAGAGAAAGAGGCAATTTTTGAAGAATTAGAGGGCCGAACTATGAAGTTTTTGAATATTATGGTTTGACACGTACTCATGTATCTATATCTATAAAACGAAAAACCGGACATATTGGTCGTATAAAAACTCGGAAAATATGGGGAAGATTTGGATGGAGTTTTCACCGTTTTAAAGCTTAGAATCTTAATTCACTTGTCTGGCATGTTTCAACGTTAAATAATGTAGGAGCATTAAATGAAATTCTGAACGTATAGTGAGAAATTCCACAGGAGGAATCACTAGATGTCGCATACTCCGCACTAAACACACAACACAATGTCTCTGACCATAGCCTTTAATTAAAGGAATAAGATAACTTATAGTAATAACTATTTTGCACACTAAACAAAACTTTAAGTATTCTTTCTTTTAATTCGATATATTCAATTTTTAAAAGCCATAGCTTGAAGTATTCTTTCCTTTAATTCGGGACATCAATTTTTAAACGACATAGATAGCCGTAAAAACAACAGAGATTTTCTTTAAGCACGATCTCTTGACAATATCTCTGGCCTTCAGCATTAGTCTTCTGTTTACGATAATATTATTCCGGATTCACTTTTGATATTTTATCTGCAGAGTTAAAGGATCTGGCGTTTCGAGCCACAAGTATTTCCATTCACTTCGCAATTGAATCAAATGTGAGTTTTTAACATAATCTAGGGTTGTTCAGTAATGTAGTAATGAAATTTCTTAACCAAATTATCGAAGCTTGATATACATGAATCTTTTCGGACGAATGAAAATAGTATACGTGCAAATAAACTTCAGCCCACCAGTTTCTTGGTAGGGTGCGGGTGAATGTAAGTTTTCTTTAATTCCGAAAAAGTTGGCGCGTATTTTATGAAACTTTGTACAAATGTTTTGCGGGAATAAAAATAGGGTACTGTTAAATCTACGCCAACTATACCGGGCAACGCCGGGAACTCCGCTAGCACTGAATACAGTAGAGCAGGATTTCGCAAAGTGGGAAATGCGACCCCCTAGCGCTTCGCCAGTTCACCATGGGGGTTCGCGACATGTTTAACGTTATGGTGGTTCACTGGCTCGAAAGTGCAACACACGCAATGGTGAATTGAGAATGAACATGTGCAAAATGCTCCTACAGTCGACTCAACCTGTTGCAAAAACAAACCCATCAATCACATTCATTAATCACATGTGACTAGTGTTGTAAAAAAAAAAAAGTTTTTTTTTTTTTCTAACTGGAAAAAAAACATGTTTTTTTTCTGGGACAAGTATTTTTCATAACTACTAAATCTCAAATTTGTAAGACATTTATCGTTTAATAAAACTGTTTTAGAGTTTATCCTAAGTCCTTACTCAATTTTTAAATCTACTATACTTTTCTGGCTCAGCAGAAAAGAAAATTACGAAAATATTGGCAACATTTAAGTTTTCTTTTACGAACGGGGACTTCCTGAAGAGCCTTGGTTGCGCTGGAAGGAATCCCCGTTGTTTGGATTGATGCTCGCTATTTGAACTAGTGCTGCCAACCCTACGAACTTATCTGTGGACCTACGTATCTTTTCAAAAAATCAGGAATTTTAAATTTATCTAAGGTTTTTTTGCCTCTTTTTATTACTTATTGTGCTTTCCTTATATTCGTATACTTGTTAAACTTTCAGCGTATTGTAATACTGAGTCATTAAATTGTCAGTAATCGTTTCCTTGCAACCGTTGGCATAAATCAACGATTGAAAAAGAAATAAAGCTCCTATTTTGTATGATAATAAATTCAACCTTAAAAGACCGTAATAAGAAAATTATCAGCAGTTTTTATGCACAGTGTGTACTTTGCTCACAATTTAAAATTGTAATCTAAAAATCTTTTGCGTACAATACAAGAACACCCAGTAAAAGCAAAATTTAACTATTTCTGAAGTTATGGATCTAGAGGAGCCAGAAGAAGAAACAGAAAATTCCGACACCGACCGAACTAGTGTTGGTGGTACTGATACTAGTGAATGTGGTACCGACATAGAGGATGAATAAAATTATACTACCTATATAGATACATTTATGAATCATTATGTAAGACATTATAGGACTCAGTAAGATATAAAACACACGTATAAAATGTAAGTTACGTAAATAAAACTATAATTTATCAAATTTATAGTTTCCTAAAAAAAAAAACAAATTTAGAAAAAAAAACAGGGTGCTAGGATTTTTTTCATGTTTTTTTCACAAATCTGAAAATTGCAACACTACATGTGACTTGTAAAAATAAATCATTATTATTTTTTTAAACTTTTTCAGGGGGTTCGTCGTTGCCTGGGAAATTTTATTAGAGGAAGAAATATAGAGGCAGTATAACTTTAGGCAATGTATTTCACCATCTGAAAATCCACAATATTCTTCTGAAAAACACCAAGCATATCAGTTTTTCACTCCATAACAGCATTTAAATATAGCTGAAATAGTCAACGAAGGATTCGCGTGAAATAAAACCTTTTGCAACTCAGGGACTCTACAGCATTTGGTTCGGCCTACAAGGAATCTCTCCATTCGCCCGACAGAAACAAACCACTTTGAACTTGTAGCGACAACAAGCGATTCGCGCGACCAGTTCGCTTTTACTGTAACCACCCGCCTTTGTTTGCATGGGTTTGTATAGGCTGGCCGTCCAGTGGACGCGTACTCGCGCGAAAAATGTTCGCGCCAATACTGTTCGCGCGAACAGTATTGGCGCGAAGACACCCCGTCCACTGAAAGCAGATTCGCGCAATTCTGTCGCCAGTTCTCTGTTGTTTGTACCAGAAAAAACAGTAATAATGCCTTTCTCTCAATTGTTGGAATTATACGCATTGGAATCAACAATGCTAGCGAGAGGAAGAACTGCAGAAAGGGGAGAGGAATGGATGAGTAATATTTTTGCCAAAAGAAAGGAGTTTTCCGTTTGATTGTGGTGATTTTAAACTTCGCCTTTTCCGGATTTTTCTTCCAAATATTTTCTTAACTCTCTTCTAAATGTATCCCTCAACCCTTTCCGTTTCTTCTTAATGTCAGCGACAATAGCAAAAGAAATAAGAACAAAAACTCCTTAGTACATACTTGTTTAGTTTTTTAATGGAGAAAGAATAAATGTAAATACCCAAGTATACGTCGTAGATCGGCTAAATTTCTAGGCTCACATCTTCTCTTCAGCGAAACACTCAGTAAAAACCAGTGTAAAGTAAAGAGATGAAAAACATATAAAAATAGAAAATTTAAATACATTGAGAATGGATTAGTGTTTTAAATGAACTGAATGACTGTTGTATTAAAGCAGTACAGTGCAAGGAATATTGGTTAAAGGAATGCAATTAAGAATATTATACGACCTATGATGTTACGAGTAAGGTTTTGAATGTTTGAAAGCGTTTATTTTGTAAATATGCTGCTGAATGCTTCTTTATAATTGCACTTAAAACATTTACTGACGATTTCCAGTAATTTTTGTTTTTGTATGATTTGTATTGTTTCCGTAATTGTTGCCAGAAACTTTCTATTTAATCACCTAATACCCATCACACCAAACTAGTAGAGATACTGATGACAGCAAGCAAAAAATAAAGCCTATAATGTGTGAAAATAATAGATACTTAATATTGCATTTTGTTTATATAAATGAATAAGTAATAGAATTAATTACCTGGTGAATACATTTCTCTTCCAATTTCTTCTCACGTCTTCATTTGGACATTTCTTTGGTAGTATAAGATAATTTTTGATCCTACTAATGGTCTCTTTCTAGAACAAGAGCAACCAGTTTGTCTATATCTGTCGCGCGAACACAGAGTTCGCACGAACAAATCTCAAAATTTTTGGATCTCGTCGCCCTCGCGTAAGTTCGCGCGATTCAGGCGCTCGCAGTGGACGGAGTCACATTAAATTACCTTTGTTTGCATTGGAGCGATCGCTTCGCGCGTATTAGCGTGTATTCGCGCGAAGATTTTTCGCGCGAATTCGCGTCCACTGGACGGCCAGCCTTACTCAGGCGAATTCGCGCGAAGGACAGTTCGCTTGCAGTCTAACCATAGCCTTGGCCTACCCCGACTTCTTAACCATGGTCATGACGTACAGAATACCCGCTGAACACTCCACAATACCCTCAGATGACTTCCCCCCAGTAACGGTGCACATAACACAAGTCAGAGACACCGGAAACCCTGTTCGCCCCTCCCCTAAATTCGCCTCCCCCCCCCCCTTTAACTTGCGTGTAACTGCTGAGCGAAAGCGCAGGAAGTAGGTAGGTACAGTTATCAGATTACAAACAAAAAAAAAAAAAAAAAAAAAAAAAAAAAAAAAAAAAATTTAAAAAAAAAAGATTTTTTTCTTTCGATTCACAAAAATAGTTTTTACTTTTGACATCATGTTGGTGAAAAAATTATTTAAATATCTTCGACAGTGTGAGAATTATGCGTGATTAAGCGAAGTCCTGCACGATTGACAGCCACTTAAATCCTACTGAACTTGAACGTAATTCAAATCTTTAACCTTAAATATCTAAAAAAAAAACAGCAATTCATCAATTGATTTTAGAGATAACTTTTTTTCCACATAAATAGATCTTTTTCAAATTTGCAGGACATGTTCTACATACTAATTACTACAGTCTCTACCATTACTGTTCATGCAGCTTTCCACAAATGGAAAATATGCCTATACTGTATGTTTAAACAAAAAGAAGCAAAAATCATAATTTCTTGAAATAGTTTTTTTATTAACAACAAATATAAAGTTAAATGTGTTATTTTATTGGTATAACTAACTGCCTGGATACTAGTTTACAAGATTAAAAAAAGATTTTTGCAAAATCTCAAATATTATGCTTTCTATCATTAAAGACCTTAATCACGACATATTTTTAACTGTGAGTTTGGATGGTAGATTAACATATTGTTAAATAATATTTTTCTTTTAAAATCAATTATATGTAACTTCTATGGAGCTACAAAATTTGAACCCTCAAATTGAAATAGATTTGGAGAAAATGAAATTTAAATTTCTACTAATATTGGTATGTGTTAGCTGTTGGCCGCTGGCAACGAGGTACTTGCTTTGCTGTGTTCATTATCGCTCGGATGTTTTAAAATATAGGTTTGGTGAAAGCTTGCTACAGCTGCAATCCACCGGTATCAGAAGCACATCTTAAAACAAAAAGTGAAAAACTTTGTTTGCGATTTTTTTCTGGATGGGTCCTAAAATATGTAATCATGTCATATTTATAAATTTACCAAAAAAATCTTAACACTGTTTTCACAAATTTTCAAAAAAAAATAATAGAAATGAGCAGATAATAAATAGAATTGGGCGACGGAATTACAGCATCGTTTTTGAAAATTAAAGATTTGTGTTCGCTACATTATTTAATATTTTGTCTTAAGAAAGATTAATTTAGTATAAACACACCAACAGCACTGATAAGTATTGAGTTGACTTCTTTAAATCAATTTTTTAATTATTTATAACTAAATATTTTTCCAGAATTGACGATTTTGCTTAGGGGGACAGTATATGGGCACATTCCCTTACAAGGAGAATTCGATTTACCTGCACAAGTTTAACAAGCTGTTGTTCAATGCAGCGAGAATTCTTGCCAGGAGTCGCTCTTCAGTCCCATAGGGCGTCACAGGAAGGAATCCAGTAGGGTGAGATCATGGAGGAAGGAAATATATGGAGGAGAAGTGACGTTAAATTGGTGAAGCAGGCTCGCGCATGCGCAGTGGCGGCAGCGGCGATATTGCGCTTCCAAACAATTGCGATGTTCCCAGTATATCCCGAAAACTATGCAAGATATCGAAAAATTTTATTCTTTATTTTCGATTTGTCTCGTCGTGTTACATAAGAATCGATCATTAAATTTGACTTTTGCGAAATTTTTCTTCTCCATTTCAACTCAAGACACCTCACTTTTGATGCAGTATATCTCTAGAACTAGGTGAGATATCAAAAAAATTTATTCTTTATTTTTCATTTGTCTCGTCTTTTTAAATAAAAATCCATCATCAAATTTGACTTTGACCAATTTCTTCTTCTGAATTTCAACCAAAACCATTTCACGTTTGGGACAGAATATCTCGAAAACTAAGCAGTATATCAAAAAATTTTATTCTTCATTTTTTATTTGTCATATCGAGTTACATAATAATCCATCACCAGATTGCGGCGTCACCTTTATCCTAGAGTCCCCTTGAGGTTTCTGTACATATTCCCCGTGTCTGTATGGAAGCGGCCATGCCCCCTCCACTCCGGCCATGCCCCCCCACTCCTCCTCCGCCCTGCTTCACTTCAATGCGTGGTGAAGGTCTCTTGCGTCGTCTCCATATATTTCCTTCCTCCATGGGTGAGATCACGGAGGAAGAATATAGTGGAAGCGAAATACAGCTGAATCTGTGAAGCCTCCTGTAAACACTCGACCCCTTCTGCGCATGCACGGCGGCCATAATGGAAACCCCAAAGCAATCCGCTGTTTGCTCTGTGTTTGAGCTGTGAATATTACATTTTCTAATATTTCAGAAACAGATCAAATAGGATACAAACTGTAATAACGTTTCATAAGTCAAGTCACATTGCAGTTATTGTTATTACAGTGATTGAAAGGTAGGCCTATCGCTATAAATTTATTTGTTGGTGTAGTGTAGTGTAGACAAACAGAAATCTGCCGCAGGAACTGTGGTAAGCAGTCTCCCTTTGTTAAATCACCCATCTCGCTAGTTTGTTGCTGTTTTTAAATATGTTGCGAATAGTTGTCTTCATGAGACAGGTGCAATGCTTCACCGCAATGTTGTCCCGACTCCGTGCTTTTTCAGAAACCTTTTTGCGTAATTTAAATCTTTCGATATCCAGTTCTACCAATAAAATTCTAAATCAATGCGTATGACTTCTCGGGTGAGAGGTAGCTGTTAAGAAGTCGACGTGGTACCGTATAACACTGACACTCACAGCTGGAGCCTACATAAAAATCCGAAAGCACGTTCATCTCCCTGTTTCAGTTACTGTTAACAAACTTCAGATATGACATTGGTGACAACAATGTCCTGCTGTTTCACTATACCCCAACATGTACGATATATGTTCAAAAAATAACAGCAATTTTCATTGTTTTGGAAAGAATCTTATTTGTACGTCTACAGTACATCGATGTCATCCCCTTCAAAATAATCCCCATTAGATATTATACACTTACGCCAGTGATTCCTCCAATCCCCAAAACACTTCAGGAATTCGATCTTTGGGATAGCTTCGAGCTCTTCAAGCGATGCACTTTAATCTCATCTACGCTTGTAAAACGGCGGCTCTTCAAGGTTCTCTTTGTGTTTGGGAACAGAAAAAAGTCACTCAGAGCCATGTCTGGCGCGTATGGGGGTTGGGGCGCCATTACAGTGTTGTTTCCTACCAAAAATTCCCGAACAAGCAACGGTGTGTGAGCAGGTGTATTATCGTGATGCAAAAGCCATGAATTTGTTTTGGGGCAAATTCGGATGTTTTCTTCGGACTGCTTCACGCAAACGCCGTTGAATTTGAAGGAGTATTCCTTGCCGATCACTTGACATTGTGAAAGGAACTCGTGGTGCACTACGCCATTAAAATCGAAGAACACAGTGAGCATAACCTTCACATTTAACCGAATTTTTTTTTTCGGTTTTGTGAAAAAAAAACATGGAAAAAAAACCTAGCACCCTGGTTTTTTTTCTAAATTTTTTTTCAGTAAACAATATATTTGATAAATTATAGTTTTATTTACGGAAGTTACATTTTACACGTGTGTTTTAAATCTTACTAAATCATATAATGTCTTACATAATGATTCATAAATGTATCTATATAGGTAACATAATTTCTTATCCATCCTCTTGGTCAGTACCACATTCACTAGTATCAGTACTACCAACACTAGTTCGGTCGGAGTTGGAATTTTCTGTTTCTTCTTCTGTCCCCTCTAGTTCCATAACTTCAGAAATAGTTACATTTTCTTTTACTGGTTGTATTACATGCAAAAGCTTTTGAGATTGCAATTTTAAATTGTGAGCAAAGTACACACTATGAATGAAAACTGCGCCGATAGTTCTGAATTACGGTCTTTTAAGTTTGAATTTAAATCTACTGTATTATCATACAAAATAGGAGCTTTATTTCTTTTCATTGGTTTATGCCAACGGTTGCAAGGAAATGATTCATAATAACTGACAATTTAATGACTCAGTATCACTATATGCTGCGAGTTTAACAAGTATACGAACATAAGGAAACCACAAGTATAAAAGAGGCAAAAAACCGTTGATAAATTTAAAATTGCTAATTTTTTTGAAAAGATCCGTAGGTCTACAGATAAATTTGTAGGGCTGGCAGCACTAGTTCAAATAGTGAGTATCAATCCAAACAACGGGGATTCCTTCTCGTGCAACCTAGCCTATTCGGGAATACCCGTTCGTAAAAGAATACTTCAGTCAATGTTGCCAATATTTTTGTAATTTTTTTTCTACTGAACCAGATAAATATAGTAGATTTAAAAATTAAGATAAGTATTTAGTATAAACTAAAAGTGATATTAATCGATAAATGGCTTAAACATATGAAATTTAGTAGTTATGAAAAAAAAATCATGTCCCAGGGAAAAAAACATGTTTTTTTTTTCAAGTCAGAAAAAAAAACATTTTTTTACAACACTAGTTATGACACGTTCCAAAAGTTCTGCATTGATGTTGACCTCATTTAGTGATTTTTTTGTTCGAAAATCAACACTTTAGGAACAAATTTTTCTGCAACATGATTAATGCCCAAAACAAGAAAAATGTTCATGGCACTAGTGGATTCATATGTCAACATCATCATCAATTTCTCTAATTGTGATTCAGGTATCATTCATAATCATTTCTTTCACTTTTTCCACATTTCCATCGGTTATTGATTTACTTCTACATATATACTCTGCAATTCACAAAATTGTGGGTGGCAGAGGGTGCTCAGCACCAAAGCTAATCTCTTTGTTGTGCATTCCAATCCTTAATGGTACGAGGGAAAAAAGAATTCATATAAGAATCAGTCCGGCACCTTATTTCTCTAATCTTATCTTTCCTGTCATTCCGGCTCAAATTGGTTGGTGGAAGAAGTATTTCACTACACTCAAAAGCGAAAGTGGGAGTACGCATGTTTACCAATAAGTTTAAACGAAACGTGTGTCGTCTATCTACCAGAGACTCCCAGCCTAGTATACTAATCATTTCTGTGACGCTTTCATCAGGACTGTAGCAAGCGGTCACGAATCGAGCGGCTCTTCTCTGTACTTTCTCTATACTTTCAATCAACCCCTTACGAAACGGATCCCAAATGGCACAATAGTAGTCCAAATGTGGACGCACAAGAGATTTGTTTGTTCATTACAATTTTTCAAGATTCGACCTATGAATCGCAGCCTAGAATTTGCTCTACCTACTAACGAATTAATGTGTAAGTCCTATTTCATGTTCCTTTGTAGTGTTACTCCAAAATATTTAATAGAGTCGACCATATCAATAACTGAACTGTTTACCTCATATTTCTTAACGATTGGATTCTTTTTGTTAGTTATGCCCCATGTCTTGCACATTTTACAATTTAGTGTAAGTATTGTGCTTGGACGACCTGTACACTCGTCATCTTCAACGTCTTGATGGCTTCGTAAACCGGTGTTTTGGTCATATTAAACTCATAGTACACTCCTGGAAATTGAAATAAGAACACATTGACGCCGGTGTGTAAGACCCACCATACTTGCTCCGGACACTACGAGAGGGCTGTACAAGCAATGATCAAACGCACGGCACAGCGGACACACCAGGAACAGCAGTGTTGGCCGTCGAAGGGCGCTAGCTGCGCAGCGGTTGGGCACCGCCGCAGTCAGTGTCAGCCAGTTTACCGTGGCATACGGAGCTCCATCTCAGTCTTTAACACTGGTAGCATGCCGCGACAGCGTGTACGTGAACCGTATGTGCATTTGACGGACTTTGAGCGAGGGCGTATAGTGGGCATGCGGGAGGCCGGGTGGACGTACCGCCGAATTGCTCAACATGTGGGGCGCGAGGTCTCCACAGTACATCGATGTTGTCGCCAATGGGCGGCGGAAGGTGCACGTGCCCGTCGACCTGGGTCCGGACAGTAGCGACGCACGGACGCACGCCAAGACCGTCGCATCCTACGCAGTGCCGTAGGGGACCGCACCGCCACTTCCCGGCAAATTAGGGACACTGTTGCTCCTGGGGTATCAGAGAGGACCATTCGCAACCGTCTCCATGAAGCTGGGCTACGGTCCCTCGCACCGTTAGGTCGTCTTCCGCTCACGCCCCAACATCGTGCAGCCCGCCTCCAGTGGCGTCGCGACAGGCGTGTATGGAGGGAAGAATGGAAACGTGTCGTCTTCAGTGATGATAGTCGCTTCTGCCTTGGTGCCAATGATGGTCGTATGCGTGTTTGGCGCCGTGCAGGTGAGCGCCACAATCAGGAATGCATACGACCGAGGCACACAGGGCCAACACCCGGCATCATGGTGTGGGGAGCGATCTCCTACACTGGCCGTACACCTCTGGTTATCGTCGAGGGGACACTGAACGGTGCACGGTACGTTCAAACCGTCATCGAACCCATCGTTCTACCATTCCTAGACCGGCAAGGGAATATGCTGTTCCAACAGGACAATGCACGTCCACATGTATCCCGTGCCACCCAACGTGCTCTAGAAGGTGTATGTCAACTACCCTGGCCAGCGAGATCTCCGGATCTGTCCCCCATTGAGCATGTTTGGGACTAGATGAAACGTCGTCTCACGCGGTCTGCACGTCCAGCACGAACGCTGGTCCAGCTGAGGCGCCAGGTGGAAATGGCTTGGCATGCCGTTCCACAAGACTACATCCAGCACCTCTACGATCGTCTCCATGGGAGAATTGCAGCCTGCATTGCTGCGAAAGGAGGATATACATGGTACTAGTGCCGACATTGTGCATGCTCTGTTGCCTGTGTCTATGTGCCTATGGTTCTGTCTGTGTGATCATGTGTTGTATCTGACCCCAGGAATGTGTATATAAAGTTTCCCATTCCTGGGACAATGAATTCACGGTGTTGTTATTTCAATTTCCAGGAGTGTATATACTAAACGAAATATTTCTAACACTTTTTTGGACTTAATTTCGTTTTATAGCAAAATTTAATGCAGTTTCTCTGAAAAATCGCCGACTGTATCAAAATGTGACAATACGCATCCAATATAGCTAAAAATGTGTAGATAATTTTAAGATATGCCAACGCAACAACGAAAAAATCGTACTAATTGGACTAATACAACGCTCGAAATTTTAAAATTCCCGTTACTTTTTGAACACACCTCGTTTAACTGATCTCTAGTTGTTTGGCGACCGTGCAAAGTGTTTGTTTACCTGTTCGCAGAGTTCGAGCCGCGGCGGCGCGGCCTCCTCCGGCTCGAAGCCGTCTGCGCGGTTCTTCTTCAGCGCGAGCACCGAGGACCCCGGCTGCGCAGACTCCAGCAAGGGCCCCGCCCCCACCTCCAGGCAGCGCTGGAGCGGACTCTTCGGCAACGCCAAGGTACCACGCAGCTTACGCCTACAATCGAAACGACTATCACTCTGCCGAACAACCAACCGAGCTCTGCCTACTGAAGTAGTTAGGGGACACCCATTAATTACGTGAGGTTAAATGGGGGGGGTCAGACAAAATCTCACCAGATCTCACCAAGGGGGAGGGGGGGTCTACGGAAATCTCACGTGAAAATTTGCGAAAATTTTTGGACAGTAGAGCTAA
Organism: Vandiemenella viatica; assembly: GCA_031002005.1. NCBI lineage: Eukaryota > Metazoa > Arthropoda > Insecta > Orthoptera > Morabidae > Vandiemenella > Vandiemenella viatica. Next base: position 14,107,410 of record JARYHS010007075.1, read on the forward strand.
AAAAAAATGGTCTACAATTTGAGCCAAAGTCGATTTTAGGCGTCAAAAAGTGAGGCTGTGACCTAAAAAAAAAAAAAGCTCTACAAAAGTTTCCAGGGTGATTTCCAGGGGGGGTTCTCACGGACCAGATCTCACCACAGGGGGTGGGGGGTCTGGCCAGATCTCACGAAATCTCACCAGGGGGGCCACCTCACGTAATTTGTGGATGCCACCTTACAGTGGCCCAGACTTGTGGCATTTTCGTGCACACTCGATTGAAGCAACACCCTGCTGTTTTGACGGTGTGGTCCGGTGTCCGGTTGGCGGATTTGTAGAAGCAAATTTCCACTCCTATGTTATTTTCCTCTTGTCGATTGCCTTAAAAAAAGTGTATTTTTTCCTTCAGTTTCACTTCCAGGTTTATCACATGATCGTAAAAGGTAACTTGTGTCATTATAAAACATTCGTAAAATTTCATGTATTCATCCATCGGATACTGTGACAAAGGATGAACCCCCTTTTTTATAGAGTAATAAATCTGTTTTCAGATAGCAAAAATATTGATTTTTTTTTTTTTTTTTTTTTTTTTTTTTTTTTTTTTTTTTTTTTTTTTTTTTTTTTTTTTTTTTTTTTTTTGCTGTCGGCAGTCCTTCGACTGGTTTGATGCAATCTTCCATCCTTTCCTATACTGTGCTAACCTCTTCGTTTCTACATACCCCTTACAGCCCACGTCATCAATTATCTGCTTCATATATTCTAATCTCTGTCTTCCTCTACAGTTCTTACCTTCGACTGTTCCCTCCACTAACAAACTAACCAATCCAGCATGTCTCAAAATATGACCTACCAGCCTGTCTCTTCTTTCTGTAAGCTTCTTCCACAAACTTCTTTTCTCACCCACCATTTCCAAAACTCGTTCATTTCTTACTTTGTCTGTCCACTTAATTTTCAGAATTCTTCTGTAGCACCACATTTCAAATGCTTCAATTTTCTTTATTTCCAGTATTTCTAAAGTCCATGCTTCCCTACCATAAAGTGCTGTGCTCCACACATAGAGTTTTGAAAAGTTCTTTCTGAGTCAGAGATCAATATTTGAAACTGAAAGATTTCTCTTTTTCATTAAGGCTCTTTTTGCTTATTGTTATTCTGCTTTTAGCATAATTTTTTGGGGAAACTCTTCACAAAGTAAAAAAGTTTTCATAGCACAGAAAAGAGCTATTAGGTTTCTGTGTAGGGTAAAACCAAGAACTTCTTGCAGACAACTCTTTAAGAAACTCAATATTCTTACAATGTATTCTCAGTATATATATTCTCTCATGAGCTTTGTCATAGAAAATTTTAACCTGTTTACACCTAATTCACAGGTACACAGTTTCAATACAAGAAACAGAAATAACTTGCATAAAACACAAACATCTCTGTCATTAGTACAAAGAGGAGTTAATTATTCTGGGATACATCTGTTTAATAAACTACCTAATCGTATAAAACAGCTTTCAGATAATAAAGATGTATTCAAACAAAAACTTAGAGATTATCTTATTGGCAACTCCTTCTACTCCATTCAAGAATTTGAAGAAAATAATTAATTGTACTCATTATGACGTTAGCAAAACTCAGTTGCAAAAATGTATGTTTATTATTATTTCTTGTATTTGTAAAATATGTGTATATATATATATATATATATATATATATATATATATATATATATATATATTTACTATGATATGACTCATATTATGTGTATATGTATCAACAATGACATGTTTCACATCCCAGAGGTACTTCCTCAGCAGGGATCCATGGAACAAGATTGATAAATAAATAAATAAATAAATAGCATCATTCCTGCTTCGGCCATCGGTTGTAATTTTGCTTCCCAAGTAACAGAACTCACTCACTTCTCCTATTGCATCAGATCCTATTTTTATATTTAATCCACTAGTATTGGTATCATTTCTGCTACATTTCATCACTTTTGTCTTGCTTTGATTTATATTCAGTCCAAAATCTTCCTTCAGTATTTTGTTCATGCCATTTAGTAACTTCTCAATATCCTCAGCCCTCTCTGCTAACAAGACAATGTCATCAGCAAATCGTAGCATACTGATTTTTTCTCCCTGAAAACTTATGCCACATGGAAATTTTTCTTTGACTTTCTTCGTTGCTTCTTCTACATACAAGTTGAGTATTAACGGGGATAGACTACAACCTTGTCTCACACCCTTTTTAACTGATGCATGTCTCTCGTGATTCTCTACTTTTATTATGGCCACTTGATTCTTATATAGTTTATAAAATATTCTTCTATCTCGATACTTTAGACCTGACTTCTTTAAAACAATATCGAAATCTTTTTCTAAATCAACAAATGCCATAAAAGTATCTTTGTTTTTTTTGATCCGCCCTTCAAGTATTAATCTTAAAGACAGAATTGCTTCCCTTGTACCGCGATTTTTCCTAAACCCAAACTGATCTTCACCTACTATCTCTTCTACTACCCATTCCATCCTTCTGTAAAAGTGTTTGACTACGTATTTCGCATTACTTCTAAATTTGCTCTGATTTCTCAGATGGTTACAGCATGAGATTGGGTACAGAAGGTCCTCGGTTCAAATCCCGATGTCGGTTGCAATTTTTATGGGACTTAATATTTACCTTCACCTCTAGCAAATATTTGATTTGTAAATACGGTCTGTACCTATTTAAACTAAAATATACAATGATTTCATTCTTTACTAACGAAAAATATCAAGTGGATCGAAAGTAACCTCAAGCAAAACAAACATGTACAGTGTAAAGTGGCTGACTTTTCGTATTTCACTGCGATTGCATTCAGAAACGCCAAAGTCGCTCGATCTAGTATAATGTGCCAAAGAGTTATGGTCTCTTAATAATGTGTTTGGATATTATTTTTGCATGCAGGATCCAACAGTAAGGTGATTACTTGAGTCAGGGAAAAAACAAACTATTTTAACGTATTTTACTACTTTCGTAGATTATAAAGTAAGCCTACGGAAAATAAAGAAGAATATTCGGAACTATAGTAAGGGTTGCAACCCTAGCTGTGACCCCCAGGGTTTCAGTTCATTTGATTTATATATGTCTATTTTCAGTTCAAAATTGGATATTTTTAAAAAAATTTATCTGTATATACAGGGTGTTACAAAAACGTACGGCCAAACTTTCAGGAAACATTCCTCACACGCAAACAAAGAAAATATGTTATGTGGACATGTGTCCGGAAACGCTTACTTTCCATGTTAGAGCTCATATTGTGGACGGCTGTGATACAATACGCCATTCTCCAGGGCTGCATCAGCGCATCAGGGATTCCATGCGACGGAGGGTGGATGCATGAATCCTCGCTAACGGAGGACATTTTGAACATTTCCTGTAACAAAGTGTTTGAAGTCACGCTGGTACGTTCTGTTGCTGTGTGTTTCCATTCCATGTTTAATGTGATTTGAAGAGAAGTAATAAAATGAGCTCTAACATGGAAAGTAAGCGTTTCCGGACACATGTCCACATAACATATTTTCTTTGTTTGTGTGTGAGGAATGTTTCCTGAAAGTTTGGCCGTACCTTTTTGTAACACCCTGTATACATCATTAATATAGAATGGTCTGCTGTCAACTGAAAGCGGAAATTTATCAGCTGTAATATGAAAAAAGAAAATGTTTTAGCAGATAATTTATGGAGTTTACTGAAATGTCAAATACTCTTTCATTTAGATGCGGCGATATGGCTAAATACGAATTCACAAATGATGCGAGACAAGCGCGTTCGATCGAATAAAACAAAATTGTTTGGTCGGCGAAAGAGACGGTCGAGTAGGTCGGTCGTACTGCAACCGGAATCCATACTGCTGCGTACTCGTGTCTGTTTTACCGATATCGGCCGTATTCGGCAGAGTGTAGCAGCCGTTCCCTTACTCTCCGGGAACGCCTGCTGCGCTGGCCACTAAAAACTTGATACCTTGTAAGATTAATGTATGTTCAGATGAAGAGGTTAGCACAAGATAGGAAGGGATCAAACCAGTCGAAGGACTGATTATAGCCAGAAAAAAAATCTCGTTTAAGGGTTATGTTTCCGACTTGCAATTATACAACTCCTTCTACGTATCAATTACAGGAGTTGGAGAGGGTGCAAAAAAGGGCTGCTAGATTTGTTTCTGGAAATTATCGCAGAATGCAATCAGTGACGGATATGATAAAGGAGCTGGAATGGGATTCATTGCAAGACAGGAGGGGGATGAGGAGGGTCATGGGAGTGTACAGGGCGTATACTGGCGATGAGGCATGGAAAGATATTGCAATAGGTATGAAAAGTAGTGCATGGAAGGGAAAAGATGACCATGACCACAAGCTGGCACTCGATTTCAGGCACAAGGGTGTGGGAAGATTCTCTTTTTTAGGTAAGGGTGTCAGGGATTGGAATGAGTTACCAAGAGAAATGATGAATAATTTACCGAAAACTTTGAAAGAATTTAAAGATAAAATTTGTAGAGGGAAAATGTAGGTTGGTGCACGATAGGGGGAAGATGGGTGTTTAGGGAAATTGTCACCGGAGCCTGTGCTCCATTGCAATTAAATTAAATTAAAAATTGCTTATGATGGCAGACGCGTTTCGCATTTATTCAAGACATCTTCAGTGCCCTAGATAAACACATACACAAACACACACACACACACACACACACATATATATATATATATATATATATATATATATATATAGAATGATGTTATTTGATTTTTGTTCAGTTTTATGTTATTATTAATTAGGTACTTACAGTTTTTATATATGCATTAACACGCGCAAGTTCGTGTTTCCATACCAGCTACTATTCTTGCACTATCACTACTGTCCAAAGTTTTTTAGGCTGCATTCTAGCGAATTTCACCGGCCACGAACTGTATATAAACTATTTTTTGTTGTTGTTGACATCCAAAAGTCGTGAGCCAAACATTATGTGTTGTATATTTTGAATCTGTGGTAATTAGCTATGTCTGTTCTGTGGCGGTATTTTTGATTATAGGATGTGTGCTATTTATTCCTGTATTAGTATCTTGAACAAGGTTTGGTTTGTTAGGTTTATATATTCATTGATAACTTTTTTACCATTATTGAGTGCTTTTTGTATGTGAAGGTTTTCCTGAATAGTCAGCATGTTTTTGTTGTTTAGTATTTGCATATCTGTTTGTATATTGGTGTGTGAATGATTCTGTTGTAACAAGTGTTCAGCGAATGTTGAGTGGTTGGTACATCTGAGAAATAATACCACCCACACTCGAAGAGATAAAGGAGATCATAAAACAACTGAAAAACAACAGAGCACCAGGAGAAGATGGCATTATTGCCGAGTTCTGGAAGCTTGGAGACGAAAATCTCACAAAGAAAATTCGTAAAATTATTACAGATATTTGGGCCACAGAGAAAATTCCACAAGAATGGAAATGTGCACTAATACGTCCCTTACATAAAAAGGGTGACAAGACGGATCCCAGCAATTACAGAGGTATCTCCTTGCTGCCAGTCATTTATAAAATCCTCTCCAAAGCCTTACTGAACAGGCTAGAACCTCAGGTAGATCCACAAATAGGTGAATACCAGGCAGGCTTTAGAAAAGGAAGATCATGCATAGAACAAATCTGGAATCTGAGAACACTCCTGAAGATAAGACAAACAAACAATACCATAGTAACATTTGTGGATTTCAGGAAGGCATATGATTCCATAGACAGACAGACGCTCTTTGACATAATGAAAGAATACGGCATAGACAAGAAGACAAGGGCTCTGATACAACAAACACTCACGGATACCACGTCTAAAGTGAAATTTATGGGAGAAACATCAGAACCATTCAAAATATGCACGGGTGTCAGGCAAGGAGATGGATTATCACCGATTTTATTCAACATGGTATTGGACAAAGTTATAAAACAATGGGAAACGCAGATCAAAGGAATACAGCTAGGAAGAACACGACATACCAAAACAATCATCAGATGCCTGGCATTTGCGGATGACCTGGCAATTATCAGCAACAATAGGCAGGAAGCACAAGATGCATTGGAACAGCTACATCAAATTGCCGCCAAAACAGGGCTACAAATTTCGTATGAAAAAGCGCAGTATATGGAGAAACAAACCAACAATGTACAAACAATATACACAAAATTTGGAAACATAAAAAGAGTTGAGAAATTCAAATATCTAGGGGAATACATACAAGTAGGAGGATCTAACAAGTTATCAAATACAGAAAGATCAGAAAAGCTTCAGAAGCCTTATAGACTCACATGGTCATATTATAACAAAAGAAATATATCAAGACAGGCCAAATTCAGACATTACAAAACAGTGGTACTGCCAGAAGCATTATATGCATCAGAAACAACAACGATTGGGGCTTCAGGCATAACAGAAGCGGAAAAAGTTGAACGCAAAATCCTTAGGAAAATTTTTGGAGCAATATATAAAGACGGTATATGTATGAAAAGACCAAAGAAAGAACTATACGAACATACAGATCGACTGACAGACATGATCAGAAGACGTAGATTACAATTCTATGGACATTTACAGAGAATGAACAGCACTAGACTCACAAAGAGGATCTTTGATGTGGTAAATGGTTCACTCAGGAAAACCAATTGGTTCCGGGAAATAGAAGAGGACTTGAATCACGCAGGGATCAGCAAGGAAATGACACGGGAAAGGGGACAATTCAGGAACAAAATTATGAACTCAAAATTTAATATACAGAAGAAAACAGGAACACAGTGAGCGTATGAAGAGGTTTTGGGAAGAGAAGAGGAAGAAGACAAATACAAACAAAAACTGAGTAATCATGAATAATTTGAGTTTAAACACTGTCCTCAAGGGCAATAATGATTAATAATAATAATAATATATATATATATGTGTATATATGTTTAACTAGGGCACTGAAGATGTCTTGAATAAACGCGAAACGTGTCTGTCATCATAAGCATTTGTTTAGTTGCAAGTCGGAAACATAACCCATAAAACAGTTATCATAGCAACTAAGGACCTAGGCCGAAAAAAATCACCAACATTTTCGATGAGATTCGAAGATTTTGCTTCTGCACGTTATTAATTGGCACTATAATTTTAAGTATTATGATACAGAAAATTTGCTTCGGTGATCCAACAAGACTGCAATTTTTGTTGATTTATTTAGAATCAGCTCAAATTTGATTCCAATAGTGGTTGATTTTTTTTTTCTGTTGGGCAGGACACGAAGATGGAATCCCTGGTGGAGCAACTGAACAACTACTCCAAGAACGGCATCCCCGTGCAGAGCAGCGCACATGACGACCAGTTCGAAATCGACCAAGGTGAGGCGTCGCAAAGAGGAAACTCGTTAAGCGAAGAGCGCTCTATGTGCCCTTGATCTGCTTTCTGTACGGATAACATCGATTCGATATTTTGTCGCATGCCGTGACTATTTAATTGTAACGTTGGATTTTTTGTTAATTCGCTTACTAGCTGTCACAGGCGACTTCGTAAGTCTGGAATAGGGTATATGCATGTATTTTTTTATTTTTTTATCAATTATTTACATTCGTACATAACAATAAAAAATATAACATTGATGTAAATATTAAGATTTAACATCAAAATAAATACTTTAAAACTGAAATCCAGTTCCGTCGATTTAAACGCTGCCATTTTGGCGCGCTGCACTGTGACTTGTAAGTACACGACTACATTGGCGTACTGTATAGTGTGGAGTGTTTTCTAACTAATGTAGATATCGAAGGAGGTCGAAAACAGTGTTATAAGTACTGTATTGTATAAACTGCTCTCGGGTGACTAGCCGAGTCAAGAGTGCGTTGTTACACGATATTTCGGCGACTAGATTCATTGCCGCCATCTACCAGAAGATGGCGGCAATGAATCTAGTCGCCGAAATATCGTCTAACAACGCTCTCTTTACTCGGCTAGTCACCCGAGAGCAGTTTATACATTCTCAACGCCGAGAAAGACTTCGTTCTTATATAAGTACTGTATTGTACCTGTGTGCAAAAATACTATAAGGAATACACCTTATAAAGTGTATCTCATTGTCCCGCGAGATGCAAATGTAAGAAAAAAGTGGTGTCCCGCTTTGAGAATAGATCTGCAACTAGTTTTTTATATTGTTATGAAGATCATTTCAACGTAAGTACTTAGAATTTCTATATTTATGTATTTTAGGAAATGTAACATAAAAATTCGTTACCTGTTAAAACTCTACTCATATCTTAGTTAATCCATATTTTTTTTTTTTTGTAACTGCTTTACGTCTCTTTTTAACATCAAGTTCTTTAGAGACGGGAAAGGATGGGGGCAAGGAATGGGAAGGAATTCGGCCATGGCCCTTTGAAGGAAGCATCCCGGCATTTGCCTGGAGTGATTTGGGAAAACCATGGAAAACCCAAATCTGGATGCCCGGACGGGGATTCGAACCGCCGTCCTCCCGAATGCGAGGCGAGAAAGCTAACCGTTACACCGCCCCGCTCGGTTTAGTTAATCCAAAGCTAGTACGAAACTTTGAAGTTCAGACAGACATATTTAGTTAAACAATTTTCTGCTACTTTATTATGTTACTAACTTTAAAGCCAGTTAAAAATGACGGGTTCAATGGAGTGTTCCGGCAAGTCATTTGATTGCTATTATTAAACTCTACTGAATTAACAGAAATAATACGAAACCAATGAAATATGCGGCCTGGACCAAAAAACATTTCATCAAAGCTACAGGGAACTACTCACTGGTCATGCACAAGGGGTGGAAACGAGGCCTAGACTGGAAGAAAAGTGTCACCAAAGGCACATTTAGCCAATTTTTGACAGTTGATATCTTGAGAACTGAGCGAGATTTCGAAAAAGTTTATTCTTCAAATTCGATTTTTTCTCGTGCTGTCAGCGTTTTAACCTAACCGCAACCTTATGATGGCACTGCCATTTCCTGCGAGTTTTAAAACCCAAAGACGAATCAAATGTTTCGTGGAAATTAATACCGTAAATTATAACTAATGCTAATTGTAAAACACCCAGCAACTACGCCTTTGTTTACAATAATATCGTGTATAAGGATTGCAATCCCGCAGTGTTTTCAATCCCGCGGGATTCGCGGGGGATTTGCGCCAATCCAACGGGATCCCGCGGGATCCGTGCGGGATTGGTACAAACAGTTTTTTTAACGCATAATTTAAAACATAGTTACTTAAAACGTTAATAAATTAAATAATAATTAAAACTTTTTAGCGTGTCTTAAGTGTATTTCGAGGTTTTACATTTTTTGTCAATCTCAACCAATTTTTAAATAAATAATACAAATGGAAAATATTGAGTCTTAGGTCATATTATGTGCCTTACAATACATCACATAAGTTTAAAAATATGGTTTGTTTAATGGCCAAGTTGCCAGAGTTTTTTTTTAATTCTAAATAAACGTTCCATAACACCGAGAAAAGCATTACATTTCACAAAGTGAAGTGAATATACTCTGTAGAGTGTAGACTTGGCACAGAACAAGATCTCATAACTTTTTGTCAGTGCACAAGCACGAGACTTGGCCTTTTTTTTTTGCCTGATTCATTGTTATATCTCCTGATTCCTTGATTGATATTACAGTCGATTCAATGTTATTAAAAGAAACTACTCACCAACACGTAAACTGTCAAGTATTTCAAATTTACTTATGTGGCGTAACGACGTTTTTCGAGTGGAAATTATTATTTTTTGTAAGAAAGGAGACTTTCTCGGCGAGTGATTGCAGTGAAGTCCTCATAGGTTGTATCTCCGGATTTCATTGCAAACACACGAAATTACACACGTCGATACACACGTGAAAATTTCATTATAACTTTTTTTACCTTCAGTCGAAATAATAACAAGGGGAAGAGGGATTAATCGAAAGCCTGAGCGGCACATGTAAGCAGGTGGCTTTCGTCAAAGAAACGCATTGAGGCAGCGGCCAAAACAATAAGTCAAACGATATACAATATCCTCTTGATAGCTGTTAAATAAATAGGTACGCGATCGTTAAAATTACGATAACATTAGTTTCATATCAACGAATAATCAAATTTCAGCCGCAAATTAGGAAATTGTCACAATTACTTTATCTGCAAATACAGAAAATGGTAATAATGAAACCGTGAATAAAAAGCTGTAACCGTGTAGTTAGAAAATCGTACTAAATACGCACCATACCTGAAATTACAGAAATGTGTACTCGAAACAAACGTAAGTTTTGATGAATACGTAAAAGTGCATTTATGTAATTACGAATGACGAAGGTTGACAAAAACAAACGTTTGTTTACACGAGTCAAATGCCAACTGCTCTGGTACAGCAAACAGTGCAATACATCCGACAGAGACCGAGTGGGGCAATGAGTCACGCAGACTGACACGCGTTTCCGCCGGATTTTGGGGATTGCAGATCCGCCTAATTTTGTGCGGGATCCTCCAGACTGTCTAATGATGCGGGATCCCGCGGGATTGCGGGATCCTGCTTTGCTGGATTGCAATCCCTAATCGTGTACTTTGACGTCACGATTCGATTCGGTCAATGGCGTTGCGTTTTGCGAAGTTACATATTCCCTTGTATTTTTAACACTTTTGATTAATTAAAATCAGTAAATAAAAATCGAATAAATAGGAAGAAACGTTATAGCGGTAATTCTACACTAATAAAGTTTCAAAATAAAAATACTAGACGTATTTCGTGCATATTCCCTATTAGAATTTTATTGCTAGAATTGGATACAGAAAGCTGTAAATAACGTAAAATGTGTCCCTAAAAGCACGGAGTCGGTATAATATGAACCAATTTTAAAAAACTAAGGGGGATACCTCCTACCACAGTTCTTCACGCAGATTTTTGTTTGTGATTTAAAATAATATCTCATTCTCGGGAAAACGTATCTTGATACCGTTTTGTACACAACTTTTTTGCTGTCCTTTGCGAAGATACATAGCCAAAGAAGCCTGAGTGACCGATATAACATTACAGACACTTATACACGCTACCCGTCAGTCTGTCACTGTTCGTTTAGTTTTCGAAAGTTCACGACAAAATTCGCTATTTGACCCGAAGAAGGTATCCTATGTCCTTGCTGATGATACATAGTATGTTCTTGTCAAATACCTTGAGGATCGGCTTAGCTGTTTAATTGTGAAGATGTAACAAAGAGACAGGGAGACAGAGTTACTTTTGTGTTAATAATATTAGTGTAAATGAAACCTAGTTCTTCGACTGAACACCCACATAGTAAATCAATTTATCTAACCAATGTAAAACGGATCTGCCTCTGACTGCTCATTGCAACGCACATTAGTCCAGTCATTATAGTAAGTTCACCTCGGAATTCGAGATACCCAGCTGTAAGTCTGTAAATACTTGTATATTGACACCCTAAAATTTGTCTCAAAACCTACATATGGTAGGGTGTACGCAACTATTAAATTTCAAGGTCAACGGTCACAAAAATCAGTTTTTTGCGCTTTTTTGTAAATATCTCATTTCCTATGGGTTTTTGCTATTTGTATTTATTATCAATATTGTAGAATACAAAATTCTCTACAAATTTTGTCTAAAAAAATTTTTTATACGGTGAACCGTTTTCGAGATAGAGGGCGGAGAGAGCGCGGTCACAGCATCACTTCAGGTCAACCGGTGCCTCCGGTCGAAAACGCACCATATATAGTTGATGAACTATCGATAAATCAATGATTATAAATATTTGTCAATTTTTATTAACTATTATATTATATTTTATCATTTTTTTCTAACCTATCCACTTTTTATTCAGTATTAATTTATTTAACAACACTTACTGCCCATGTAATTGCAGAATTGTTAATGATAATATAGGAATTATATTTGAATTTTAACCTAATTAATATTAATAACTTCTTACATGATTAAAAAAAAAAACAAATAAATTATGAATTAATCTTTTTATTAAAAAATATCATTAAATACATCTATTTTTATTAAAAGTAAAAAAATGGAATAAAGGGTACAAAAACTACTGGCTATAAATAGAAAGGTCCATAGTGTATAATAGGGGCCCGTATAATTCCCAGGTATAATTTTTGACGTAGTGGAAGGATTTGAAAATTTACAAATTTTAAAGAACATTCACTTAATTATTTTCTATTTAATATGTCATTAGTGTAAATGGGAATATAATTACGAGGTGCGGCTAGAAAAAAAACGGGACTGGCTTTCTGTGAGATAAACCGTGCGAGCCTCAAGGTCAAACGCCATATTGCCGAGTCGCCTGACATCCCCCCTCCACATTCCTGCCAGTTGGACGAGCTTAGCTTGCTCAGTAGAGTCTCAGCCTTCGTTCATGTTGGACCGTGTGTATGCCGCTCGTCGGAAAAATGGTAGGCGTCTTAATTGAGCAACGTGTCAACGTGAAATTTTTAGTGAAGCTGGGTAAATCCGCAACAGAGATTTATTCTCTCTTACAACAAGTGTATAGCGAAGAATGTATGTCACGTACACGCGTTTTTGAATGGTGTAAGCGTTTCAAAGAAGGGAGAGAAGAGATTGAAGATGATCCGCGCCAAGGACGTCCTTCAACCTCGAAGACGGATGAAAACATCCAGAAAATAGGCAAAGTAATCCGTCAAGATCGCCGATTTAGTATCCGTGCAGTTGCCGAGATTGTGGGAATTGACAAAGAATCGGTTCGGCAAATATTACATGAAAATTTTAATATGAGAAAAGTGTGTTCCAAAATGGTGCCAAGAATCCTCACGCCGGAACAAAAGGAGTTACGGGTGGGAATCTGTTCTGACATGTTAAAAAACATTAGGGAAGATCCTGAACTGTTGGAAAGAGATATTACGTGTGACGAATCACCTACGACCCAGAAACTAAGCGACAATCAATGCACTGGAAGAGTCCGAATTCCCCACGAAAGAAAAAAAACTCGAATGTCCAAATCAAAATTCAAGGCCATGATGATTTTTTTTTTTTTTTACATCAATGGAATTCTGTGTGTAAATTGGGTTCCTGAAGGTCACACCGTGAATAAAGAATACTACCTTGGGGTTTTGGCCACCCTCCGTGAGCGAGTGCGAAGAAAGCGACCAGAGTTGTGGAAGAACAAGTCGTGGATTCTTCATCAGGACAACGCCCCAGCCCACACTGCACTGGTGGTTAAGACATTTTTGGCCAAGCATGGGATCCCTGTGTTGGATCATCCACCCTACTCACCAGACCTAGCTCCATGTGATTTTTTTATATTCCAAAAAGTGAAGGAAGTGTTGAAGGGGACCAGATTCGAGACTGTGGAAGCTGTGAAGCAAAAAGCGACGGAGACTATGAACATGCTAACAGAAAATGACTTCAAACACCGTTTTGAACGGGGGAAAATTCGAATGGAAAATTGTAGGGATAGTGGAGGGGAGTATATTGAAGATGATAAGGTAAAAGTTGTAAAGGAAACAAAATAAAAAGAGTTACACTAAAAATCCTGTTTTTTTCTAGCCGCACCTCGTATATTATGATTTAAGTTTTTCTCTTAATTATTTTTTAATTTTAGGAAACGGTTATCAGTATTATTGAATAGATATATATTTAATGCATGAAGAAAATGATAAAATATAATATAATAGTTAATAAAAATTGACAAATATTTATAATCATTGATTTGTCGATAGTACATCAACTATATATGGCGCGTTTTCGACCGGAGGCACCGGTTGACTTGAAGTGATGCTTGACCGCGCGCTCTCCGCCCTCTATCTCGAAAACAGTTCAAAGTATAAAAAAAATTTCTAGACAAAATTTGTAGAGAATTTTGTATTCTACAATATTGATAATAAATACAAATAGCAAAAAACCCACAGGAAATGAGATATTTACAAAAAAAAAGCGCAAAAAACCGATTTTTGTGACCTTTGACCTTGAAATTTAATATTTGCGTACACCCTACCATATGTAGGTTTTGAGACAACTTTTAGGGTGTCAATATACAAGTATTTACAGACTTACAGCTGGGTATCTCGAATTCCGAGATTCTTACCTAATTTAAGCTTAAATGACTGGACTACAAGTGCCGTTCAGCGATTGGAAGGAAATTTAATGTAGGACTTTTGCGGTTTTGAGAGGTACTTTATCAGACTTTGTAAACATGTTCAGCAATATTCGTCGTAGTACTAGAAAAGATGACACTTCCGATTGGCAAGAACTTCTACTAGGTAGACTTGTTACAGAGTGCATGGCTAATGCTACTTATTTGGCCCCGTAGTCAACAGCCTACAAAGACACCCCTACCTTGCAATGCTGCAGTTATTATGTCTATATTGTTTCACTGCTATGAGAGATTTTTTTAATTTAACATTATTGCTACGTCGCCACTCTACAATTCACAACGATCAGCATTCTTGTCTACCGCATATTTATTTCGGTGTCGCGAAAAATGCGCCCAGTGAAATTTGCGGCCAGTGAAATCTGCGGCCAGAACTCTCAACAATGCTGTAGCGGTGTTGATTATAGAATAGGATCAAACTGGTTGTATTGTTAAAAGCCGCCCCGCCGGCGCTCTGAGCGGATTGCTACGTTTGTAGCCAATGTTTCTAAACAGCAGGTTGACAGTACAGATGTTTTATAGTTTATAACTGTTATTAAAATACAAGTTTTATTCTTGCTTAAAAGACGTAGAAAAGAATTGTAATAACGAGGCAGATACTTACAGAATCGTAGTAGATTTCATGCAAAATCTCCCTTTGCCTCACATTACTAGTGCAGGAGGCCTCGCATTCGGGAGGACGGTGGTTCGAATCCCCGTCCGGGCATCCAGATTTGGGTTTTCCGTGGTTTCCCAAATCACTGCAGGCAAATTCCGGGATGCTTCCTTCAAAAGGCCATGGCCGAATTCCTTCCCATTCCTTGCCCCCCCCCCCATCCTTTCCCGTCTCTAAAGACCTCGCTGTTAGAGAGACGTTAAGCAGATAAGAAACTAGTGTAGGAAAAAATATTCTACCATCAGCAGTTGTGGGTTAACGTCATCCACATCAAATTTCCACACAGACGACACGATAATGGAGTGATATCGCTCCATTTGGACGGATGGAGCGATCGTGTATGGCCGCCTCTAGACGACCTCGGCCACTCCGATCTAGTTAGTACCGCACTGGATTTTCCGAACAGTGTTGCAGATCAGCAAAAAATTCAGCTTTCAGTAACGAGTGCGAAAAAAGTCTAAGTCTAAGAAACCAGTGAAACATTTGCGTGTCTATTAAAAAAAAATAGAAATTGACTTGGCTGTTTCGGGCGTGTAATGTAAAATGATTTGTTCACATAATAACTTCCAGGCCACGATTTAGTGAGACCAGGTCGGGTCGTCTAAAGGGGCGTTTAGAGTGATTAGGACGGCGCGGCATGACACAAAGAGAAGAGGTATTGGCCGCAGATTTCGCAGATTTTAGGTTGGCCGCAAATTTCACTGGTCGCAGTTTTCACATATCCATTTATTTCTGTAGTCAACATCCGTTTTTCACAACAATCACGAAGCGTACAGTGATGAATAGGGTATCAATGGATATGATTTTTATCTTCTTCTGACATAGCATACTCAGTTTACTTTAAAACACACTTTATTTAAAATTAAAGATAAAAAAGTGGTTCCATGGGCGACTGGGAGACGGTTTGCCTCAACGCAGCACCTGACTGGGCGAGACGCAACCCGCCACGCACGACAGTCGCTCTGGTAGTGGCAGCTTTAGGGGTTATCGTAGCCGACATTATTTAATTCCTATGGTAAACAATGTTTTCGCATTAATTACCGAACACGACAAATATAAGATGATTGCATTATGACATCAAATACTGTTTACTACCAGGCGTTGTAAATTTGCATTCATCATCATCATCATTTATGGCAGCTTCCAGGCGCTGGCTGGGTCTGCTGTAAATAAACTCTTTTTGCTGTTTTGCGCACACACTTCAATCAGTATTCAATTTCAGGAACCAAACAAACAGGAAGTTTTTCATGGTTTTACTGATACAATTATAAATATTTTTTATTAATTTTGGGTTGAGGTTATCAACCGGAGCGATTACAGGCGGGAATTTATTTGAAGAAAGACAGTATCCAATTTGTTCCATCAAGACACAAAACTTACTGCACGGATTTTAATAGGGTTTTCATAGTTTGAAAGCTTTGGAGCCGACTTGTCATCTGAGGTATACTTTATGATGCTATGTGACGTGGCGTGGAGCAGAAAATTAAGATCTGGTCTGCGCCTCAAACTTTTCTAACGCGATCTGAAAGGTGATCTCTAACCTACCGATTTATCCACGATTTCTGAGACTACAAGGAAATTTTCCCGATTTTATATTTTCAAGTTGGTATCCCTTTTCGTTGATGTTTTATTGGAAATTCCTCCATCGATTATGAGATAAGTAGTTATCTTTTGCAGAATGTTCCCGATATGTTTTTGTGAATACGTTGGTGGCTTGGTGCCCTACATTTTTAGGGGATACCCGAGCTAATTTGCTAGTCTAGCTAGTCTATATAAACGAGGATTCGGATTTTATTCTTTCATTAGCTTTCATCACTGAGATGACAAAAAAAAAAAAAAAAAAAAAAAAAAACCTTACAATTTTAAAGAAAATAATGGAAAGAAGAATTTTCAGATTGGCTGCAAAAGTCGTAAAAGTGTAAACTATGCCTATTGTAAAAGAGTTGTAATAAGGATTTTAATATTATTAAATCAGGGAAAGATACTCCCAAGAAACAGTTCACAGGCACATTCGGTTTGATGAATGAATATAAAATCACAAATATTTCGTCGTTTACTGCAACAAAAACTAAAAAAAGCTTATATACAAATTAAACGAGGTAAAAATATTTCATTATTTTCTGCAAAGTACGAGTATGTAAATTATTATTAGCCTCGTTTGTTGTGGAACATAATCTATCATTAACCATTATGTTGCACCAACCTGTAGGTTTCCTATACAGTGTGATTGTCCCGATTCAAAAATTGCAGATGAAATAAAATATTGCACAATGAAAACTCACGCCATAACTGATAGGATTATAGGTGTAAGAAAGTTTTGATAATTTATCTAAAGATCTGCGGCAAACAAAGTTTTTTCCTTAATGTTGACGAGTCCAGTCATCTTAGCAGAACCAAACACTTGTGGTCAGTCGTGGGATACTCAAAAAAGCATCGCATCAAAAATGGTTTTTAGCTTATTCTATTAGAAGCTGCTGACGAAGTATCCTTATTTGAAGACGTTGTAAACTTTTTTAGAAGCAATGTTATTCCATATAAAAATAATCGTATGGGTTCTGCGTCCGATGGCTCAAACGTAATGATGGAGTGTAATAATTCTGTTGTAATGTGGCTGAAAAACGAAATTCCCTATATTTTTTGGCTTCAGTGCAAATTCCATTCATTTAATTTTTGTGCGTCTTGTGCTTGTGCCAAATTGCCTCGCGAATTGTGGCTGATCGACTTTTTTTTTTTTTTTTTTTTTACAAATATACCGATATTAGACGGCAGCTCCAGCGACTTCGCAATTTGACTTTCGAGACCACAGTATTGAGCGTAGATATGGAGATAGTACGAGAACTCAGTTCTGCCTCCCCTGTCGGATGAGAAATAGAGCACTGAAAACTGTAAAATTGCGCGCACTGAGTGAATACCAGTACTAAACACATTTAAATAGTAACGCATTGAGGCAGCTATTGGTCGTAGGTCCGATACTGCTAAGGATTTTTTTTCTGTCTGATTTATTTTTGGTTACTAGTTGCTGTTTCTAGCATTATACGAGGCGCGTCCAGAA
Organism: Vandiemenella viatica; assembly: GCA_031002005.1. Taxonomy (NCBI): domain Eukaryota; kingdom Metazoa; phylum Arthropoda; class Insecta; order Orthoptera; family Morabidae; genus Vandiemenella; species Vandiemenella viatica. The sequence continues at coordinate 14,125,235 of JARYHS010007075.1, forward strand.
AGTAAGTTCCGTTTGATAATAAAATGAAATTGTACACAGATACAGAAGAAAATTTTATTGCACAAAATTCTACAACTCTTAAACTACTTTTCCACATAACTGCCGAAATTTTGCAGGCATTTGTCATAGCGTGGCACCAGGTTTTGTATACCTTCTTCATAGAAATCTGCCGCCTGTGTCTTCAACCAGTTGGAAACAGTTTCTTTCAGCTCGTCGTCATTGTTGAAGTGATGACCGCCAAGGAAAGACTTGAGATGTAAGAAAAGATGAAAGTCGCTAGGAGCGAGGTCAGGGCTGTACGGAGGATGGTGAAACAAGTCCCAGCCAAATCCCTGTACGAGGTTATTCGTCACGTTTGCAGTGTGTGGTCGTGCGTTGTCGTGAAGCAAAACAACACCTTTTGACAGCAGTCCCCGGCGCTTATTCTGAATTGCACGGCGCAATAAGCATCTGCTTTGATTGTTTGACCACGCGGTAAGAAGTCAATGAGTAAGATGCCTTTCCAGTCCCAGAACACTGTGCACATCATTTTCCGAGGTGTCATGATTTGCTTCGGCTTAACCTTTGGTGGGGATGAAGTGTGCCTCCATTCCATTGATTGCCGCTTACTCTCAGGGGTGTCGTAAGAAACCCACGTTTTATCTCCTGTGACTATCCGTCTCAGAAATTCTTCGCCGCTTTCAGCATAACGGGTCAAAAACTCAAGTGCACTACCCATCCGTTGTGTTTTGTGTTGCTCAGTGAGAATCTTTGGTACCCAACGTGAGCAAAGTTTACGGAATTTCAGTTGTTTGGTAACAATTTCATGCATCAGTGATCGTGAAATTTGGGGGAAGTCCATAGCGAGAGCACTAATTGTAAACCTACGGCTTTCCTGGATCTTGTCATTAATCGCGTGAACCAGTACTTCTGTAACCAAAGCTGGACGCCCACTTCGTTCTTCATCGTGCACATCACTACGCCCGCCATTGAACTGTCGGACCCATCTTCTCACCATCGAAAAACTCATCGCATTTGGTCCGTAAACATCGCAAATTTGCCGATAAATTTCACTTGGTTTCACTTTCCTCGCATTCAGAAACCGAATCACAGACCTGATTTCGCAGGCGGCGGGATTTTCAATCAACACCGACATTTCAAACAAGCACAACAAAGCGTACGTAACTGACAGCGATCTCCAAATGGCGCACGTTCTTCCCCTTGATACACATCGTCTACAGCGCATGTGCGGAACTGCAATCGCAGCGCTGCAGCGGAGATAAATTGAAACGGAACTTACTTTCTGGACGCGCCTCGTAAATTTATTTATACAAAAATTCAACATAGTGAACTTTGGCTTTTGTTAGTAGCGACGATACATCTTATGTCGTTAGACATCTGTAGGTTTTTTCCTACTATTTCTTTTTGTATCTTCGACCGACTGCTTTCTCCGATGGTTGCGGCACCATAACGGTGACCCGCACCTCACATGGGGCTAACTGGTTCGAATCCCGACACGGTAATAGAGGTGTTGGTGCACAATACCTAACCACCAAACGTGTACCAAAGTCTTGGGATAAACCTCTCCGCAGTGCGTATGGAGAGACGGCATACAACTTCGTAGAAGATTACTCGTCTGTCGGATGGTGATATTAAGCCTGGCGGCCACATTGATGCTTTTCGGAAGACTAGGCATAGATTAGCAGACACTGGGATTCACCCTTTTGCATTCATTGTCAGCGCTAACATGAATACACACGCATCACAGTCTTCCACATAAACATTAACATAGACGTGCAATTCAATTACAGTGGAAGGCAAGGGAAAACCATCCTAGTTAAATGTGCCAAGATTTCTGCCGTAGAGGAGTAACTCCCTCCACACCAGCCACCGAGCTTGGGCCACCGAGTTACATGGCGACCGTGACAGGACAATTTTACCCCGGAACTCTTCAAGTTGCTCGTCAACTTGCGGTGAACAAAACTTATCAAATATAAAAACGATGGCCGCAGTCATTCAGCAGCCAATAGAACATTCTATACGGTCGTGAATAAAGATCTGAGAATATGTTTCTTGTAGAACAGGCATTAGAATCAATAAAGAAACATCGCTGTATAATTTGACAGCTCTTATGTGCCGCGCATTCCGCCTCTAGACCTGCAGTTGATGTTTCCGACTGAAGTGGTCTCCTGTTTGTTGTCAGACGAGTTGGAGAGCGTGAGGCGCGGAGACTGGACGACGCTCGTTCCGGATTATTCCTCGCTGCCCGACAGGAAGCAGCACCAGCAGACGGCGCTGTGGGAGCTGCTCTCCACGGAGGCCGCCTACATCAGCATCATCAGCGTCGTCGTCAGGGTAACTATATCGCAGCGTGGCGTACCGGCGCCATTAAATGTTTGCCAATTATATTACGCTTCTTTCATGCTGTTGTCTCGAGCATGCACTGGTGGGAGCACTTTGCATAGAGCTTGCCGAAGCTATGCTAGCATGTACGGCCCACGCAGTGGTCGCAACATAAGCTGATAAGTTTACATTTCCTATTCGTATGACTCCGCCTCGCTCTGGATGTAGCCTGCGTCTTGGCTATTCTGAGATTCCTAATAGATAGGTGGAATCCTTACATAGTAAATCTCCTTGTTCCGTTTCACTGCGTCCGAAATGCAGCATTGACTATCCACATATCTTTTGCTGAGTGTTTTGTTTTCCACAACGTGTATATCTGTCGTCATTACAGTTCTTGGGCAGTTGTAAATGTTTAGTGTTTTCTTTCCGTATCAGCACGCCGTATGTCCCATTGTTGGTTTTCTCCTTACCCTTTGTACAACTCATGATGCCCATTCTCTTCTGCAGCTATTCGTGGTAATTGGCTGTATATGCGCTGTTTATGCCTCTTGGTTCCTGTTTAGTGTGTTCTTTGCTTCTCACATCCTTCAAACCTTGTATACAGAATTGCTGTTGGTTCCTTTTTGGCACCTATTCCTGCTGACAGTTTCCCCAAGCACACCCGGTATGTGTCTTCTAATTCCTGCTTTCTTCTGGCGTTAGAGTTTTCTCACCTCATAACCTCCTTGTGAATTACCTGGTTCGAACCTCTATTCCTGTTGAGTGTCAATGCAAACTACGAGGGTGAGTCAAATTAAAACCTTAAATATTATTTATTGTGCAGAAGTGGTACAAAGCTGTATCACTTTTCAACATAATCTCCCCCACGATCAGTGGAAGTCCTCCAGCGCTTACAAAGTGCATTAATTCCTTTAGAAAAAAATTCTGTTGGTAGTCCGCGCAACCACTAATGCACCGGGTGGCGTACCTCTTCATCAGAACGGAACTTCTTTCCTCCCATTCCTACTTTGAGTGGTCCAAACATATGGAAATCACTTGGGGCAAGGTCTGGTGAGTATGGTGGATGTGGAAGACACTCAAAATGCAGGTCTGTGATTGTTGCAACTGTTGTAGGGCAGTGTGGGGCCTTGAATTGTCATGTTGCAAACGGACACCTGATGACAGCAATCCACGTCGCTTTGATTTGATTGCAGGCCAAAGATGATTTTTTAGGAGATCTGTGTATGATGCACTGGTGACAGTGGTCCCTCTAGCCATGTAATGCTCCAAAATGACGCCTTTTTCGTCCCAAAAGAGAGTCAGCATAACCTTACCTGCTGATGGTTCTGTTCGAAACTTCTTTGGTTTTGGTGATGAGGAATGGCGCCATTCCTCGCTCGCTCTCTTCGTTTCCGGCTGGTAGAAGTGAACCCGGGTTTCGTCCCCAGTAACGATTCTTGCGAGGAAGCCATCACCTTCTCGTTCAAAGTGCCGAAGAAGTTCTTCACAACCATCAACACGTCGTTCTCTCATTTCAGGAGTCAGCTGCCGTGGCACCCATCTTGCAGACACTTTGTGAAACTGGAGCACATCATGCACAATGTGGTGTGCTGAACCATGACTAATCTTTAAACATGCTGCAATGACATTCAGTGTCACTCGGCGGTTTTCCATCACTATGACTTCAACTGCTGCAATGTTCTGTGGAGTCACAACTCGTTGTACCTGACCTGGACGAGCATCATTTTCCACTGAAGTCACACCATTTGCGAACTTCCTACTCCATTCGTAGACTTGCTGCTGAACCTTCATTCTTCGATGAATTTAAATAGGTTTCACACCTTCACTACTCAAAAACCGAATAAGAGAACGCTGTTCTTCCCTGGTGCAAGTCTCAAGTGGGGCAGCCATCTTTATACTGATACTGCGACGGTATTTGTGCATCTGCACTATGATGCCACCTACAGGCCATTCTGCACGCTGCTTGTAGCACGCTTACCAGCTTACAGGATAACGGCGCGAAATTTCGATTTTTTATTACAAATTTAATGTTTTCATTTGACTCATCCTCGTAGTTCTTTGCTGTGACCACCTGCAGCCGTATATTCGCAGACATGCCCTTTGCGTGGCCGGTGGAAGGTGGCAGGTGTAACTATTTAGTATGTTCCCGCCTGATCGCCCTGTACGTGGCTCCGCAGCTGTTCCTGTCCTGCCTGCGCTCGCTGCAGTCGGCGGGGCTCCTTGTGGAGGTCGACACTGTGCGCCTCTTCTGCAACGTGGAGGACATCTGGCGGGCCAACAGGCGCTTCTGGTGCTGCCACCTGGCGCCCGCCATCGCAGAGGCGCGCCGCGCAGGCCGCCCCATCGACCCCGCCGCCATGTTGGATGGATTCCTGCAGGTGAGAGTGTGTGCTGGAAAGTGAGGAGCGTACTGGTGAGGAGCTGAAATACTGAAAGTCGCGAGATCCTAGATATTTCTCTTTAAAAAAATCTCCCATTTACTTAACAGCAGTTAATAAGGAATCAGGGGAAAAGGTCATTTACCAACTTCTTACATCGCAGACTTAGTTTACAATAAACTAAAATTAAAAGTGGGTCCATGGGCGGCCGGGACAAGGTTTATCTCACCGCGGCGCCTGCGTGGATGAAACGCAACCCGCTGAGCACATCGGGCACTTCGGTAGCGGCAGCTCCAGGGGATAGATTTAGTTGCAAATTACACTGATCGTTTAAAATTTAAATTAGGTTTCTCACCCAAAGTTGTCCTTGCAGTGAATATCAGTATTTCTCCAGCGCAAACCTTTCAAAGAGTTGAATTATACTCGTCAATGCTGTATATTTACTCAGGGAGAATTGTATGTAGTCTTTTGAAAAGTAACTGAATCTAATCGTAATTGGCAAATAAAAAATTAAAGGCTGATGCATTCTGATGTGAAATATTGTATACAAATTGGTATTCCAAACTGTAAATACGTTCACCTTGATACATAGGTTTCTAACTGTCGGAATAAAAATACTGTAGGACTAAATCAGCCCCAGTCCATTCCCGTCTGGGTGAGATGGCAACGAATCTTTGAAACGTACAAAACATGAAATTTATATATATATATATATATATATATATATATATATATAAATGGTAAATACATATATATAAGTGTGTGTGTGTGTGTGTGTGTGTGTGTGTGTGTATGAGAGATTGTAGGTCGAGAGACCCCTCAGGGTAGTTCGGCCGCAGGTTGACAGAGCTTCGATTTGCCGTGCATTCGCCTCTGTCGCGGCTGAATTTGCAGTTAAATCGTTCATATCTAATAACCCCTCAGGGTGGCAACTACTAACAAGGCGCGCAGGAAAATCTTCCAGATTTTCTAAAACGTTCAGTTGCACTCGAGAAACAGCTGGGGCGTTTTTCGTGAACCTCGGTGTACATATTTCTGATTGGACGACTAAAATACTATAGGTGTAGGTGGTACCCAACCCATCACCTCTGGATTTGGGGAAAGGATAAATCGACCCGTGAAGATTACATTTTGCTAGTAGATTTGGTTTATGAGTATTTTTTGTATTAGAGTATAATACGAGCCTCGTAGTTTGCTGGTAATCTTAGGGAGGTTCGATCCCTGTAGGACCATCCATTTTTCAGCTTCTCATATTTTTTTCGAAATCACTCTATACGACCACCAGTATAGTTCCTTACCGTTCCTTGCCAACGACCATATCCCGGCTCTAATAACATGCATCTTGACAACCCATATACTCCTAGTCAGTAACCTTTCAGCTGGGGGATATGGTCGTCTATTCTGCATGGTTTTTGCTACTGTGGTCCTTTCTATCAGTTGTGGAAGCACTGTGTTATAATGGTTACAAATACTTTAGAAACTCCTTATCTTGATTCTCTACATTTTCTTCTTCTTGTTCTTCTTCATCTAGGACAGCTTCCAGCCACTGGCCGGGTCTGCTGGGAACAAAAGCCTCGCCAGCGCTTCCTGTCTAACCACCATCTCTCTCCTTCCACTGACGCCCAATTTCCTCCTCTTTCCTCCACACATTTCTTAACACCTTTAATCCATCTCTCCCTCGGTCTTCCTCTAGACCTCTTCCCTTTCAGCTCCATGTCCAGCATCTTCCTTGGTAACTTCTCCTCTCCCATTCTCTTTACATGCCCGTACCACTGTAGCCTAGATTTTTAAATTCTCTGTTGTAGCGGTTTTTCCTTTATCATCTCCCTGATTGTCTCATTCCTTATTCTGTCTCTTCTTGTCACTCCTAGTCTACTCCTCTGAAATTTCATTTCCACAGATTGTACTCTCCCTTTGTCTCTCTCCTTCATCACCCATATTTCCGACCCATATGTTAAAATTGGCACAAAGTATGTTTTATAGATTGCCTCTTTGCTCTTTTACGAGACATCCTTACTCAATATGACACTTCTAATACTTTTAAAAAATCCATCTGCACATCTTCCTCTTTCATTTATCTCCATCCTGTTTCCTCCATTTTCTTCAATACAATTTCCCAAGTATTGTCTAGATTTTCACCATTTTTAATCTAAAGAATCTTGTTCCTGGGACAGAAAAAAAAACAAGAAAAGCGAAACAAACAAAAAAAAAATCAGCAAAAAATATATATATAAAAAAAAACAAGAAAACTAAAAAAAACTAGAAACAAAAAACACGATGTAAAACTGTTTGTCTGTTAGCTGAGTTTTTCTGTATATGTTCCCCGTTGATGGTTATAATTGTTGTTGTTGTGTGAGACTCCTAATAGTTTTAAAAAATCCATCTGCACATCTTCCTCTTTCATTTATCTCCATCCTGTTTCCTCCATTTTCTTCAATACAACTTCCCAAGTATTGTCTACATTTTTTCACCATTTTTAATCTAAAGAATCTTGTTCCTGGGACAGAAAAAAAACAAGAAAAGCGAAACAAACAAAAAACAAATTAGCAAAAAATATAAAAACAAAATGAGAAAAACAAGAAAACTAAAAAACTACAAACAAAAAACACGATGTCAAACTGTTTGTCTATAAGCCGAGTTTTTCTGTATATTTTCCCCGTTGACGGTTGGAATTGTTGTTGTTGTGTGTTGTTTGCAGTTCGAGGACATCTTCCGCCCGTACACGCGGTACTGTGCGGAGCAGATCAACTGTCAGCTGTACTGCCGGGAGAAGTGTCAGGAGAACGAGCTGTTCGCCGCCTACCTGGCCGTGAGTACGCAACGACAACAAGTGCGGCGCCGCAGCCCGCAGAGGTGTCTGTTAATACCGCACTGTGTGTTGTTTGTGTGTGTTCCAGTGGTGCGAGACGCAGAGGGAGTGCAACCGCCTGCGCCTGGCCGACATCCTGGTGAAGCCGATGCAGCGCCTCACCAAGTACTCGCTGCTGCTCAAGGCGGTGCTCAAGAACACCGCCGAGGACGAGGAGCACGTGGTGGCGGCGCTCAGCACCATGGTACGCGCTCGCGACGGCTCTACCCCAGGGGTCAGCTTCAGGACCCCAATTAGCAGAGGTGGTGCCGCACAATCCCTAGTTACCAAAGTGTCGGGTGTCGCAGTGCATAAGGAGCGACGCCATGCTACATTGACTGCGTCATTCGTTGGATGAGGACATAAAACTCAATTACTCCATCGATGTCTTTCGGAAGAGTAGCGAGTCACGGGCCTTACTTCCTTCATCCACAACACAGAACTCGCACACAGCCTAACACAGTGATCCGCGCACAGACAGTAACACTTAGGGACAGTGTCACACTGAAGGTGTTACATACAGCCTTCTCCATGGGAGCTGCAACACTGCGCGACTTTTTATGTACAGCCCGTTTAGTTAACGAGGCCAGTCAGCTCCGCTGCCCTTGCTCCTACATGCGAAGGGGAAATTTACCACTCACGTAGCTGCTCGGAGAGGTAGGAAGATTGGGGGAGGTGTAGTGAGGCGCGGAACATAACATTGAGCCGTCTATTGGGAGTGAACAGGATATAACTACTAACTGTTTAGTACCGCTGGCCATATCTTAAGCAATTCAAAACTATGCTGGTATTACCTTTTTATAACTTCCATCATGACAGCCATTCTTTGGCATCTTTTAGACATAAATGGCTTTTAAGGACATCTCTCTGGTTGCTATTATAACTTCTTCAATGTCTCCTCTGTTTTCCTTTCTTCATCTCGAATAAAATGTGTATATTCTGCCTTGTATTATTTCGTGTTATTTTAACTTCACGAGAACCATCAGTTAAATGACCGCAACTAAACATTCAAAGATTAACACACTTTTATTCCATAGCTTATCAACACACCACAACTTTTACATACTTTTAGTTTTAGACAAATAATCCTTTCACATAGGCTCAAACTGTTTCCATAACTTTAGCATCTTCCTTCTAGCTGTTTCCATATCACCCAATGCCTCTCAGTCCCCGTTTACACTCGTGTACATGACTTTCTGCTTGGTCTTGGGTCTGCTGCGACCGTCTGTTCTTTGCTGCGAAAGAAGCTCTCAGAAAGACTATATGAACAAATTATAATGTACAAAAGTCAAATTTATGGGACAGATCTCAGAGGAATTTAAAATAAAAACTGGTGTTAGGCAGGGAGATGGGCTTTCCCCAATTCTTTTCAATTGCGTTTTTAAGAAAATAATAAGAGTATGTGAAGGGAAACTCAAGGAAAAGGGAAATCGTCATGAGATAAGATTAGGTTCGAACCACAAAGGGGTAGGGGTAAGCAGTTTGGTCTTCGCTGATGACATAGCGGTTCTCTCTGGAAGTACAGAAACCGCACTCGAACAAATCAACCTTCTGAAAGAAATAGCAGGAAAGGTTGGACTTCAGATCTCTTTTGAGAAGACTAAATTCATTACAAATATTAGGTATTCACCGACACTACTAAACACAGAGTATGGAAAAAATTAACAAGGTCAATGAATTTAAATATCTAGTTGAAGTAATTCAGATTAATAGGCTTGATAAGGAAGCAAACATATCAAAAGCAACAAAACTAGAACTAGCATACCAACTGACTAAAGATACATACGATAAGAAGAATCTATCAAGGAAAACTAAAATCATACACCACACAGTAATCAAACCAGAAGGTCTGTACGCTTCAGAATGTTTGTTCCCTTTCAAAATTGGAGAAAAGAGAAAGGAAAATCTTGAGAAAAATTAGGCGACCACTAAAAATTGAAAATGGTAAGTTTAGACACCGCAGGAATAAAGATCTATACAAGGAAGAAGAAATTGAAAGGATGTCAGACATGATCAGAAAGGGGAGAATCAGTTCTTTTAGACACATAATGAGAATGGATAGCAACAGACACAAAAAGAATTTTCAACCATGTTTACAAGAGTAGGAAGGGCAACCAGTGGATCCAAGGAGTAAAGAAAGAAATGATTGAAATCGGAATAACAGAAGATAAACTTTCAGGAGATTTATTCAAAATTTCAACGATATCCAGGAGAGGAGGAAATGTAGTAACATACGGTCGGAAGAAAGGAGGAAACAGCAAGGTGAAAGGATGAAGAACTATTGGAAGTCAAGAAAAGATGGATTGAAATAAATGCACGGGATTCGTTTTCGTGGTCCTTAGATTGCCGATATCGAAGAGAAGAAGACCAGTACATAATCAATCAGAGTTGTGTGCGAAACTGTGACTGGTGTAAAGTCAACCGAAAACCAACACAGTTCATCCTGCGGGATGTTACCTTAGCAAATGCCTGCACCCGGATACAGCGCACTTTGACTTTACCTGTTAATTCTGGTCACACAAACAGTACAGTTCCACAGACGTCTCTTTTGACGTGGGTAACTGTAATCCCCGTATTGGTGGAGAGGGACGGTTGCAACTAGAAAATCCAGTGAAAACCACATCAGGAAATAAGAGTTTGACGCTGCAACATTGCATCTACCGCCTACATCCAATTATATCACCGGAGGGCAAAAATCAAGTTATTTGCCACTATTTTTGGCTAGATTCGCGTCGCCATGCAATCCTCCACACATGAACTGTGATGCGAATCGTGAGAACACTCAGTCAATTTCGGATTCAAGACATGAATTTCGGTGGTTGATGTCCACGGCCAGGAGGGTTGGAAGTAACGCAGATGAAGCCACTGCAAACACGTGACCTAGTAACTTGTAGACCATCAGGCATGTTAAGAACGTATTTCGATCTCCTGCATATATGTTGAAAAAGGGGGGGGGGCGGTACGCGACCTATATGTCTGTGGAACAGTCGTTTCTTCAAATGTACCATAGTTTTTGAGATATTAGCATGCAACGAAATCCAAATCCCCAATAAATACTAGAATTTTTTTCACTTGCTTTTTTTTTATCCATAGCGTGGATCTGTGCGATAAGGTTGACTTTATAACTTTTTGACCCGGGTTCGAATCCCCGTAGTAGACATATTAAACGTTTTCATTTATTTTTATCTTCAGAAATTGTTGAACAAAACTTTTTATTTTATTTCAACTTCATTTACATACTTTATTGGTTGAAACAAAATTTAAAACAAATCACATTGCTTATAATAGATACAACAAATTCAATTTCGGCCAATATATGAACAATGGCTTCGTCACATGCCTCGCCCATAAGCAAATAAATTTGGTCAGGAGGCGAATATGTCAGTAAACTGGAATCTGAGACAAGCATTTTGCAGTATTTATAAGCGTTTGTCATTTGTTCTTCCATTTACTTGTTGAGCTCCATTTCATCCATTTTCTTCCTCCCGGGCATTATTTTCAGCCATTTACACGCAACCACTCTTGAAATTAAACATATATAGTATAGGAAAAAGAAATAAACTATCTTCTCGATACTATGTATTTCGTGTACTTCTTGGTGATATACGACTATAGAAACGACGAAAATAAAATAACAATACGTATTTGAATTGAAATCGCAGGAAAACAATGGAGACTTCGTGATACATCATTGCAATGAAGTCTTTATGGGTGTTCGGCCGGGTTATGTTGTGAAAAGACAATAGGCAATAGACCCGTGAAGACTTCATTTAAAAAAAAAAAAAAAAGACGCTATAATATGATTTGTATTAAATATTATTTCACGCGATAATAGTATTAAATGAATTTGAAATGAAATAAAAAATCATGATTAACAATTTCTGAATGGAAATCTTTCCCAAAAAAATATTGCTGTGGGGATTTGAACCAGGGTCAGAGAATTATGAATCCAATGCCTTATCGCGTAGGCCACACAGCCATTTAATAACGTGTGGCAATAATTCTGGTGTTTAAAGAAATTTGTTTTTTGTGTGCGAATATTTAAAAAATTGGACGCATTCGAAGGAACGATTGTACCACAGACATATAGGGAGTATGCAGGGGATTGGAATCCGTTCTTAACACGTCTGATGGTGTTCAGTGATACTACAACAAGCGGAGACTTGCCCGTGTAGACTGCTGGACGTGGGGAAGTGGCAGAGTTGTTTGGCCGTGCAGCGCCGGCTGGCGCGACGAAGCCAATAGCGCGGTGTCGACGGCAGAGTCTTCACACCTCAGACAGTCCACCGATCCCCCGCGGCAGACCGTATTTCTATTAATTTATTTGTTACCGTTTAATGCCATATGGGTTCCTAGTCCAGTGTCACCACCTATCTGCGAAGCCTGTAACTTGTGTTCTGTATGGTAAGTGTATTTTTGTTTGTGAAATGTGTGGTTTATGAGGCGGGACCATTCCAGCATTCGGATAGGTCAGTGTTTACCAATCTGTGGTTCCTAGTGTTGCAAACTGAAAAAAAAAATTAAGATTTGTAAAAAAAAAAAAAACCCATGAAAAAAAGCATAGCACCCTGTTTTTTTTTTCTTTTTTTTTTTTTCAGAAAACAATATATTTGATAAATTATAGTTTTATTTACGGAACTTACATTTTACATGTGTGTTTTAAATCTTACTAAATCATATAATGTCTTACATAATGATTCATAAATGTATCTATATAAGTAACATAATTTTTATTCATCCTCTATGTCAGTACCACATTCACTAGTATCAGCACTACCAACACTAGTTCGGTCGCATCGGAATTATCTGTTTCTTCTTCTGTCTCCTCTAGATCCATAACTTAAGAAATAGTTACATTTTCTTTTACTGGTTGTATTGTACGCGAAAGCTTTCGAGATTGCAATTTTAAACTGTGAGCAAAGTACACACTGTGCATAAAGACTGCGTCGATAGTTCTGGATTAAGGTCTTTTAAGTTTGAATTTAAATCTATTTCTTTTAAATCGTTGGTTTATGCCAACGGTTGCAAGGAAATGATTCATAATTACTGACAATCTAATGACTCTGTATCACTACACGCTGAAAGTTTAACAAGTATACGAATATAAGGAAAGCACAATAAGTAATAAAAAGAGGCAAAAAACCGTAGATAAATATAAAATTTCTAATTTTTTGAAAAGATCTATAGGTCTACAGATAAATTCGCAGTGTTGGCAGCACTAGTTAAAATAGCAAGTATCAATCCAAACAATGGGGAACGGGGACTCCATCTCGCGCATCCTAGCCTTTTCGGGAAGTCCCCGTTCGTAAAAGAAAACTTCAGTCAATGTTGCCAATAATTTTGTAATTTTTTTTTCTACTAAACCAGAAAAGTATAGCAGATTTAAAAATTAAGATAAGTACTTAGTATAAATTCTAAAACAGTCATATTAAACGATAAATATCTTAAAAATTTGAACTTTAGTAGTTATTAAAAAAAACATGTCCCAGAAAAAAAAAACATGTTTTATTTACAGGTTTTTTCCGTGTTTTTTTTTTTCAAGTCAAAAAAAAAACAGTTTTTTTACAACACTAGTGGTTCCGGTGGTCCGCAGGCAGGATATTATAAAGTTAAATACCCTACTCGTCCTGTATAAGGCTATAAGTGAGTGTAAAGCTATAACCATAACTATCTAAAAGCCACAAACAATCTCCCATTTCCAGAATATAGGATAGGACATCATTGTTCCTGTAGTACTGTGCTTACTAAATAAGTTTCCAGTCGGCATCAAAGAGAATGGCGTGCGTTTAAGGATTAGTTAGTGACCGTTTCCTGGGAGTCTCCTACTAGGTGTGAAAGACCGCGGTAGAGGGTACGACTGCCAACGTAAGATTAGTAAAGAAAATGGTAATAAAATCTGTCAGGTCTAGTATGTTCTATTTTATTCTGTGCGTGTTAGCTGGTGGTATAGTATGAGTCTAGTAGCATTATTATCCAATTTCTTGATAAATATTAAGAGCGTGGTCAGTACGCAATCAACTTTAAATAGTTCACTTCCAGCTTCATATCTGTGTTTCTATAAAAATTCAAAATATGATTTAAGATTTATAAGGTTATATTGATACACTGCAACATATCGCTGATATTAATACTATACACATATCTTAAAGAATTGAGCACACACAAGTTGTTGGTTTACAACATTATTTTTGTGAATTTACTGTTCCTCGCATTGGAAAAGATTGAGATACGGTGGAATAGGTGATTGCGGAAAACCGTCCGCCCTAAAAACTGCAGTTAGGACGATCCGCAGGGCAGGCCCTTTCCGTAGGGCCAACGGAACAGGAAGGAGGGGCTCCAAACTCAGTCGAAACGTATCTGGAGCCGTGTATTACTGTTTAGAATAATATGCTCAAATTCAAAACCAGCTCACAAGTGTTTGTATTGTAGTATTATCTTTGTTGGTGAAGACTAGTATTATTAATGATTTTCAATTTCTCTTCTCGATCCGTACACGCGACTTTCCGAATATTTTTATTTTAAACAATAAAAATAATTATTTGTGCTCAGTTTTGAAGATTGTTAGTAACATAAAAATTATAATAATACATAAATAGATCATTGAAACCCACCTAAAAATAATTGTGTTTATTTTATAACTTATCAATCTTTCGATCTAATCTAGCCATTCAGTCGATCGAGCATGATGTAGGCCATTTACTGTTTGTTTACGTGAAATTGCGTAAACTATAAAGATTAAATTTATTTAGAAATTATAGTTCAATAGGAAAGAGTTTACGTTAACCCATTGGATCGCAGCAAAGTATCAAAAATTTAGTACCCAAATTTTGAAAAATTGCTTACTAAAATAGGCTGTCCTCCATTAAAGTAATTAGTATCCACAACGTTAAAGACATCATGGAACAGTAAAAACTTTTACCGCAATTAAGTCATTTTGTTCTCGATTAACTCAAAAGTTAAAGTTCGTGAGTGTCAGTTGCCCAAGTTGCCACGCCCCTGTAACCGGCTATTAGATTAACGGAAGTTCTATCGTTAGTCTTGCATACAAAGTACTTCTACGGTAAACGATTCATTTTACTATTAATGTTATCTATGTATAACATGCCACTGAAGGTTAGTCGCAATGTTAGCTTTTTGGCGTGACATCATGAACCTACTTTTAGTTTACAAATGCCTAGCTCTGAAAATGGAATTATCAAAAACTGTATTCCGGGAAACTTATTTACGAGAAATTCCTACCAGTATATCTACTCACTCATGTAGGAAACATCGGCGTGTGCACACCTCCCGAAACACATGACTCGTTCTCTTTAACATGAAGAAGGTTTAAGACCGAAATATTGTATATTTTTGTGTTCCTGATATATGTTTTTCTCCCGTCGCTGCCTTCATCTGTGATGATTCATTTTCCCTTTTCCTTTCCTTATTACCTAAAGCCGTTTCCTTTGTTTAACTACCAGTATATCTACAGGGTGTTACAAAAAGGTACGGCCAAACTTTCAGGAAACATTCCTCACACACAAACAAAGAAATATATGTTATGTGGACATGTGTCCGGAAATGCTTACTTTCCATGTTAGAGCTCATATTGTGGACGGCTGTGATGCAATACGCCATTCTCCAGGGCTGCATCAGCGCATCAGGGATTCTATGCGATGGAGGGTGGATGCATGTATCCTCGCTAACGGAGGACATTTTGAACATTTCCTGTAACAAAGTGTTTGAAGTC
This sequence comes from Vandiemenella viatica, assembly GCA_031002005.1. Lineage (NCBI taxonomy): Eukaryota > Metazoa > Arthropoda > Insecta > Orthoptera > Morabidae > Vandiemenella > Vandiemenella viatica. Next base: position 14,140,512 of record JARYHS010007075.1, read on the forward strand.
ACGCTGGTACGTTCTGTTGCTGTGTGTTTCCATTCCATGTTTAATGTGATTTGAAGAGAAGTAACAAAATGAGCTCTAACATGGAAAGTAGGCGTTTCCGGACACATGTCCACATTTTTTCTTTGTTTGTGTGTGAGGAATGTTTCCTGAAAGTTTGGCCGTACATTTTTGTAACACCCTGTATAACACGAAGTAGAGTCTCTTATTTCTCTTCTAATTCCCAGTTGATCGTGTTTGTTATGCAGCTGTGTGTACTGGCACTGTAGATTCAGTGTACTATGTCTTTGTGTTGTTTCAGATTCGCAGCGTGGACGAGTTCGTGAACGGCGTGAACACGGCGATGAGGACTCGGCAGGACAACGAGAAGCTGCGGGGAGTCCTGTCCAGGATAGAGGCCTACGACGTCGTGGTGAGTAAACCCTCCCTCAACCAAAAGTCACTTCTCCTTATAGTCTGTTCATTTTCAACAGGCGACCCAAGGTCATTCCCCTCAAAATGTCTTCTGCAATCAAAATGGGGGGGGGGGGTAGAGTCAAAAGCCTCGTCGGGCTACATGGGGATGGTTTACGGACGCTCCCTAATTTCCAGAAGCAAATCTAGCAGCCCTTTTTTGCACCCTCTCCAACTCCTGTATTTGATATACAAAATGTGGGTCCCATACTACACTATCATATTCAAGCAATGGTCTGACCAAGATGTTGCAACGCGATACTCTTACTTCTCTAGTAAATCCCCTCAGCACCCTCTCCAACAAATGAATGATTTTCAAGTCTCTTCCTATCACATACCCAATATGTTCTGCCTAACTAATAACAATTTTACTATCAAAAGATACGGGCAACATATTTACACTTTATTCCTATAACCAACACTTTTCACAAATTTTGGGGAACCCCTACTGTATAAAGGAATTACTATTTAACCTGACGTCCTTTATCTAACTTGACTTTCCTTACAAGTTATGCCTTAATCTTACAATAATCTATTATATTTTATCTTTTGATGATTCTTTGTCTTCATTTCTGTATTAAAAGGTTGTAAAACGTTGGCTCTCCCTTAAAATATTAAATATTTTCGTCAACCTGGAAAGAAACATATTTATCCTTTTCTACTGGTGACGTCAAATACATCTTCTGATTTCAATCGAAACCATGCACACTGATATTCATCTTGAACTCTTATCTATATTGCAGGTTTATATTTACTGAACATTTACTCAACACATTTTTATACATTACATTTCAATTAATTTTGAACGCAGCCTTGTTCAACATTACTTATCTCTTCAAGCCGTCTTTTCAGCAACTTAAACTGTTCTTCCGGGTACTCATTTACTTGTTACCATCGGCACACGTTGTTCTTTGCCTGATACGGATTTTTCAACAGAATATTAATTGTCTTTACAATATATTTTACAATTATCAACCTTTTCCGCCTGCAGTGATATATATCCTTATAAACCATCAAGGACCTTCCTTTATTTTTCTGTGTACCTAGCAAGCTGACTCTGTATGGCTTTTATGCTGTACTGTCCAACTAGATGCGCTGTCCACATCCTCCTGTAGCCGTTTACAATGACTTTTCCTTTTATTTTGCTTGTGGCTTAACTCCCCGTCGACGTCGAGGTCATTAGAAGGGGAAACGGACTGGGGCAAGGAAAGGGAAGGAATTCGGCCATGCACTTTTTAAGGAAACATCCCAGCATTCGCCCGGAATAATGTGGAGAAACCATCGAAAGTTAAAATCTGAATGCCCGGACGGATATTCGAACCCGCGTCCTCCTTAGCGCTCACCCATCTACATCTACATCTACATCTATACTCTGCAAATCATTAATACTGTGGGTGGCAGAGGGTGCTAAGCACCAATCCTAATTCTGCGCATTCCAATCCCGAACAGATCGAGGAAAGAAGGAATACATAAATGAATCAGTACGGCATCTTATTTCTCTAATTTTATCCCTCCTGTAATTGCGACCTAAATAGGTTGGCGGAAGAAGTATTTCGTTGCACTCGTAACTTAAAGATTTTCGCATACTGTCCAGCAAATTCAAACGAAAACGACGTCGTCTGTCCGCCAAACAATCCCAGTCCAACCCACAAATCAGCTATGTGACACTTACATAAGGACTGTAACTAGCAGTCACGAATCGAGCGGCTCTTCTCTGTACTTTCTCTAATGTGTCAATCAATCCCTTACGATACGGATCCCAAATTCCACAACAGTATTCCAAATGCGGAAGCACTAGTGTTTTGTACGCTATTTCCTCAAAATACGTCCTATGAATCGTAGTTTGGAATTAGCTTTGCCTACAACGGAAGTTATGTGCAAGTCCCATTTCATGTTGCTTTGTACTGTTACGCCTAGATACTTCAGGGAATCCACACTCAGTTTTAAAATGCCCAATTGCTATTAATGTTTCTTCTTCCCGTCAAGTCTGTTCATTTATTCTTTCTGTTATGTAGTCAATATTTAATTCTGTTGGTTTATTCTTTCACCTATACTGTCAATATTTAATTCTATTTGCAGATATTCATTATTTTTATTTTATTTAATTGCGATGGAGCGCCCGCTCCGGTGACAGTTTCACTACACCCCATTTCGCCCCTTTCCTACGCCCGTCTACTTTTGCCCTCTACGTAAACTCATTAAAGCTGTTTCGAACTAGAGATGTTCCGGCCGATCATGGCTGTAGTATTCGTGGTTCGCACCCTCAACTTTCTTCCGTTTTACACATTTTTCCTTATCTGTTCGTGAGGATGTTTCTGCACTTTTATTTTGCAAGTAGCGTAATCTCTCTGAACGCAGTATAGCGAAATATTTTTCGAGCTTTCATTGGTTTCTTGCTGCTTGACTCTAGTCGTTGTGGCCCCGCTGCCTTCATCTGCGGTGAGTGATGGGTTTGTTTCCCCTGTCCTTCCTTATCATATATATTATTCTACGATGTATTGTGATGAAACAAGGTTTTTAGGGAATTATTGGGAATTGTAGCAACTATCACAGAGTGCTATAGAAGCTACGTCAGTTGCGACAGCGAATGTAAATAGGCGCGAGCGAAGGAAAGCGTACGTTAGCAAGGACATAGCCTCTCATTAGGACAGTCAACATTTTGTCTGCAATCGATGAGTAATAGGCCGGGAATGACCGCATCAACCGGCAAGGCGATTGGCTAGTAGTCACCCCCACCCGAGAAAATGTAGAGGGGGTAGGTGATGAAGTGAGAGCGCCTCGGCGGCCGATACATGGCGTCGTCGCAATAAATACAGGTGAGAAGGAACCTGCTAAGACGCCGTCAGCTACTTGGAGAAGGTACAGCCTAATGAGAAGTTGAGGGAGAATTGTTAGTCTCGGGCATTAGTCACGAAACTATATCTGACCTGGTTGGAATAAGGGTATGAAAGGCTAACGGGTTTTTAAAATGGTTATTATGTACTTACTTTAATAAATGTAAGTATTGTATATAATCAACTGGAGTATTATTGACTTGATCTGCTGCTCATATGACATAGAGGTCCTATTCACATATAAATGTTCCTCTCGAGGGTGGCAGAGCGAAAAAACCATTAGTCAGTCCACCACAGTAGGATTTTTATTTGGTGTCAGGTGTGGGGCAGCGAAAAAAAAACATTAGCCAGTCCACCAAAGTAGGATTTTTATTTGGTGTCAGGTGTGGGGCAGCGAAAAAAAACATTAGCCAGTCCACCAAAGTAGGATTTTTATTTGGTGTCAGGTGTGGGGCAGCGAAAAAAAAATATTAGCCAGTCCACCAAAGTAGGATTTTTATTTGGTGTCAGGTGTGGGGCAGCGAAAAAAAACATTAGCCAGTCCACCAAAGTAGGATTTTTATTTGGCGTCAGGTGTGGGTTTTTTTGTGACGACCAATCTTTCTCCCTTCACACCTAACAAAAATCAATAAATGAGGTGACATAGTTAATTAAAAAGGATTTTTTCGAAATTCAACCATAATTGGCAAAAATATGAACAATCAAGGTGACAGGTATGAGGTAGTTCAGAGTCAATAAGGCGTGAAAGCATTACCGCTAGATAGCATCACTCAATATCAAAACTACCGCACGGACCACGATCGCAGTACCGCTTGATATTTCAGTTGGCAAATAAAGAATTATTGGTACAAAGTGAGATTGTTCATAGCCCAGTACCGAGCTTCTCTGGAGTTGATAAGGAGTGACCGTATTACCACTAGATAGCAGCACGACATATCACAGGCATTTGAATAAACTGCGTCTGTTTTCTGGGGTAATGCGCTTTATGGAAGATTTTGTTTCTGTTCAGTAAACATGCGTAATTGTTTTTTTAATGTTTTGCTTATATCTGTTTCACTTGACAGGCGTACAAATACTACAATACTTATTACGAGTCGCCTACCTCGTTGTTCACTGTGATTGTGTGTCCTGTTGCAGGAGCCCGGTAAGGACGACGAGCTGGAGCGACTGGTGCGGACGCACTGCGAGCTCGACCTGACGGGCCCGATGCCGGCCTGCCCGCTGTCCGCGGCGAGGCAGGTGCTGCTCGAGTCCGACCTCAGGCTCAGGGACGGAGCCGCCTCCAAGGTCTGTCACCACACTGCAACTGGGGGAGGAAACTAGGCTACGTGATGTTACTATAAATAACCTGCAAGAGATCACTTACGTGACATTGAACCACCCTATCTGGACTGGATGCATGCACTGATTGGGTTGGATATGGTGTCGTAAAGCCGTTGCATCCTCTCCTGAGGCAAGTTGGCCACAACTGTTGTAACTGGTCTACATCTACATATATACTCTGCAATTCACAAAATTGTGGGTGGCAGAGGGTGCTCAGCACCAAAGCTAATCTCTTTGCTGAGTATTTCAATCCCTCATCGTACGAGGGAAAAAAAGAATTCATATAAGAATCAGTCCGGCACCTTATTTCTCTAATTTTATCTTTCCTGTCCTTCCGACTCAAATAGGTTGGTGGAAGAAGTATTTCACTACACTCAAAAGTGAAAGTGGGAGTACGCATGTTTACCAATAAGTTTAAACGAAACGTGTGTCGTCTATCTACCAGAGACTCCCAACCTACTCTACTAATCAGTTCTGTGACGCTTTCATAGGGACTGTACCAAGCGGTCACGAATCGAGCGGCTCTTCTATGTACTTTCTCTATACTTTCGATCAACCCCTTACGAAACGGGTCCCAAATGGCACAACAATAATCCAAATGTGGACGCACAAGAGATTTGTACGCTATCTCCTTTGTTTGTTCATTACAATTTTTCAAGATTCGACCTATGAATCGCAGACTGGAATTTGCTCTACCTACTAACGAATTAATGTGTATGTCCCATTTCATGTTCCTTTGTACTGTTACTCCCAAATATTTCATAGAATCGACCATATCAATAACTGTATTGTTTAACTCGTATTTCTGAATAATTGGATTCTTTTTGTTAGTTATGCTCATTGTCTTGCACTTTTTACAATTTAGAGTAAGTTGCCACTCAGCGAACCAAGCCAAAATAACATCCAGATCGCGCTGAATTTCTAAGCAATCGGCCAAATTCCTTACTTCTCTATAAATAACTGCATAATGTAAAATTAAATTATTTTTATATATCATCTTTCATTTTTTACTTTTATTGCTGCTTCTTTACATTAACCAATACAATTATACTTTCATCCAAACTTCGCCGTTGTACATACCATCTCTGCTTCTCATCTGTTCTCTATGTTCAAAGATCTTCCTCCTCCTGTACTGTCCAGAGATTTTCATGTACTTTTCATCTGGTAATAACGCTGCTTGGAGTTCTTTGATACAATACTTAAGACATAATAATAACCCGATATAAAACACTTCCCATTGAAATAATATAAAACAAACATTAATTATTAATTATTTAAAACTAAGAGGCTGTGTATTCTTACACATCCCCTCGGCCAATTTGTCACCAAAAATTTGTCAAATTTTTGTGTGATTTATCATCACACCACTCACCCATACATACATTTTCAGCCATAGTTACATTCATTCTCACCCCCGGTATAAGTTCAGATCACATTTTTTTTTTCTAATCCTAACAATTCCTCTGCTTCAATATTCTCATGTGTCACTCCCTCTTCATTTTCACTTTTCCCTTCGTTGCTTCTTTTTCCTTGACCTCTCCGCCATCCTTCTTCTTTTCGAATTTTATAATGTTGTGGCCTTCATTATAATATATCAAGCCCTCTCTTCTTCTTCACTTTGCCTCTCGTTGATTCTTCTTCTTCACTAACTTCATCACACTTCTTCCTTATTAAGAAACATCTCACCTCGTATTCATCTTCTCTTGCCTCCTTGTCAGCTACAAGTGTACAGTACTCCTCCTCTTCTTCTTCTTCTAACTCTTCTTCGGTATCTTCATAACTCTTCTCGTCTTCAATTTCCTCGTCCTCTTCAGTTCCCAAACCATAATTTCTGTCATCATTTCTAGTGGAAACAATAATCGTTTCATCTTTCCTTTCCATCTCTTCTCCTGTATTTTCCACGTTACTGTCCCACTGAACCATTCTCGCCAGGCCAATTACTTGATCTGATGCTATGTCATCTTTCTTAGTATCTCTAACTTTGTCTTTTTCCTCTATCTGTTCTAGACATTCCCACCATTTCACTGGTCCACTATTCTCACACATTGTATTGTTTTCTTCATCGTCATCTCGCCGATTTTCTCCGTTTTCTTCTCTCTCATCCTCCTCAATTTTCATTCCTAACTTGTCTTCGCACGCCCTTCTTACTTCTTTAATCCAGTGATCAGTTTTGTCTTCTGTTCCTTTGTCAATCGCTCCTTCAGAATTTCCAACAGGATGATCGGCTTGATTGTTATTATCTTTAATCAACTTCTCTTGACACTTTCTTCTCGTAAAGTCTTCATCAAAATATGCCGTTACTTCTTCCAAGATTACTTTTTTGTGTCTATCACTAGTAACGGACATTTTAACTTCACCACCAATATCTTTCCCCGTATATCCATCTACGTTATTATAGTCATAATCTGGCTTATCATCCTCACGTTCAACGCTTAACTGTACATCTTTTCTATTTTTCCAATATTCCATTAATTTACGACTCATAAACCGTATTTCATTATCGATTTCGTATATGGCAGAAGTGATTTTTGACATATCCAATCTGCCACAGTAATTCTCCATACTCTCTTGATACTTATCCAACTCTAACCCTACTTTGTTTCTACACAGTTCTATATTTTTCACCATACCATACTTCCTTAACTTTTCAGAGTATAATAAATTCACTTCACACTCCCAATTAAAATATGCGATCATCCTCTCAATATTATTTACGTCAACATCAAACTTTTCCACTTCTTTCACATTACATCTCAGAGAAACTATTTTATCCATCCACTGTTTCGTCCTCCCAAACAAATCACATACCTCTATTATTTCCATGTTCAAATGACAATTTTAACCTCTTCTAGCTTCAATCCGAAGATTACAGGATTCTTCTATTACGAGCTAAATAATTAGCTCTGCGTCACGGTCACAGTCGCCACATGTAAAATTAAATTATTTTTATATATCATCTTTCATTTTACTTTTATTGCTGCTTCTTTACATTAACCAATACATTTATACTTTCATCCAAACTTCGCCGTACTCATACCATCTCTGCTTCTCATCTGTTCTCTATCGTTCAAAGATCTTCCTCCTCCTGTACTGTCCAGAGATTTTCATGTACTTTTCATCTGGTAATAACGCTGCTTGGAGTTCTTTGATACAATACTTAAGACATAATAATAACCCGATATAAAACACTTCCCATTGAAATAATATAAAACAAACATTAATTATTAATTATTTAAAACTAAGAGGCTGTGTATTCTTACAATAATCAGCAAACAATCTAAATAGGCTTTTCACTTTGTCTCCGAGATCGTTTATAAAAATTAAGAAAAGAAGTGGTCCTATTACACTTCCTTGAGGTACACCTGATGTAACATCTAGATTAGAAGAACTTTCTCCTTCAACGACAACATAATGGTCCTTGATATCCTGGATACTGGCACTGGGACTGAATAACGTCCGAGCTGGTCCTACACATGTTCTATCGGGTATACAGATCTGCGGATCTTCCTGGTCACGGGAGTGTCTCAACGTCACTCGGAGAGTTCATAGAGACATGTGCCCTGTCTACTTTGTCATGTTGACAAATAGCACCACGACAGTCTCATGAGAGGACGCAGGACGTACGTAACGTACCGTTGTGCCGTCAGAGTTCCCTCAATCACTACCACCCGTAACCTGAAGACATACCCGATGGCTCCCGGCACCATGACGCCAGGGTAACACCACTGTGCCTCTCAAAAACATTGGAAGTATGTGACTTCTTACCAATTCGTCACCATACTGGCCGACGATGGTCATCCAAGATAGTGCAGAGCTGCAATATTGCGATAAACATAATGCAACGCCAGTCAACGTGGTTAGTAGTTCTGCACCACCTCGGATGACAATCGTTGGGGAGTACAGGTGTGACCTGAAGAGATATCACAATCTTCGCATGTTTTTGTGAAGAACGGCAGTGCTATAGTGTTGGGAGCCGTCGGGCATGACTTGAGGTCACGGGTGGTAGTGATTGAGGGAACGGTACTTCACGGACATCCTGCGTCCTCATGTGTTTCCTCTCATGAGATAGTGTCATGGTGCTATTTTCAACAGGACAACCCCCGACCACATACGGCACCTGTTTCTGTTTGCGTGATGTTGAGGTACTCCCTTGGCCTGCAGGTTCACCAGATCTGTCCTCGATAGAACAAATGTAGGACCAGTTCCGTCGTGAACTCTGTCCCGATGAGAGTATTCAGGGTATCAAGAAACAGTTACAAGAGTTGTGAGCCAGATTGCCTCAAGAGATGATAAAACGGCTTTATGACACCTTTCCCAACTGAATCAGGGCATTCATCCAGACCAGAGCTGTGCATCGTAATATTGGTAAGAAGGCTCATAATACCAAGTTCACAGTAAATTTGACTCAGTCACTGAAATCTCAGCCCGTGAAGGTGCATTTCGTTTTCTCTCCTCTTTCTAGATGCTTTACCTCTTTTTTCAGAAAATGTACGTCTGTCTAGTCTGTGAGTAGATCACACCATAGCAACAAAAAGTGGATACTGTTTGGATGAATGCCGGCAATAAAGATCAATCTAATCGTCTAACGTAATATACAGGGTGTTTCAAAAAGGACTTTACAACTTTGAAAATTCATATAAATTTTTGAAACAAGGTACAGAGCTGGTTTTGGTGTTGTTTTAAAGGAAAACACTTCAAGTTTTGACTCGCGTAGTCCGCTAGTGCTTGATCACGCCGCACAAGCGCTAGCGGCAGTTACGTTAAAGATGGCTACCTTCACTGGACCCGAGCGTGTTAGCTTTGTGTTTTAGTTTGAAGAATCGAATTCTGCGACAACACTTCAGCGTAATTTTCGTACCAAGTACGCTAAAGATCCTCCTAGTAGGCCTACAATTTATGAGTGGCATAGATGTTTTGTAGAAACAGGGTGCTCAGTAAAACATATAAAATCCTCAGATTTTCCAAGCACATCTGACGAGGTCGTTGAGCAAGTGACAAAAAGTTTTATCAACAGCCCTACGAAATCGACCCGGCGTGCATCTCGTGAGCTGCAAGTCCCACATACGACGGTTTGGCGTGTGTTGAGAAAACGTTTGCATTTGAAACCATACCGATATTCGCTTTTACAAGCAATTAAAGACACTGATAACATTGCACGTAGGAACTTCTGTGTGGATATGTTAAATCGAGTGGATGATGATGGACAACATAATCTTTTCTGACGAGTCAACTTCTCACTTAAGTGGCAAGGTTAACACACATAACTGTAGGATTTGGGGCAGTGAAAATCCACATGAAACATTGCAACATGTTTGTGATAGCTCTAAAGTGAACGTTTTTTGTGCGTTGAGGAAAATGTACGGCCCCTTTTTTTTCCAAGAGAGAACCATCAACGGCATAGTTGACCTTGATATGTTGCAACAATTTTTGATACCACAGATCGATGAGGATGACCGAGAACGAAATGTTTTCTTTATGCAAGATGGCGCACCACCACACTATCTGACTGACGTCCGGGATTTTCTCAGTGACCGCTTTCCAGGTCAATGGATTGGCCGTGATGCGCCAATTGCATGGCCCCCCCGTTCCCCAGACCTGACACCGCTAGATTTTTCTTCTGGGGTTTCATAAAAGATATGGTTTATGTACCTCCTTTGCCGGCCACTCTACCTGAACTTAGAGCAAGAATTTACGCTGCTGCTGAGCAAGTTACACCTGAAATGCTAGTGCGAGTCTGGGAAGAAATCGACTACCGATGGGATGTCTGCAGAATAACCAACGGAAGCCACATAGAGCATATTTAGTTTAAGGTAAAAAACTTGAAGTGTTTTCCTTTAAAATAACACCAAAACCAGCTCTGTACCTTGTTTCATAAAATTTATATGAATTTTCAAAGTTGTAAAGTCCTTTTTGAAACACCCTGTATTGTTGTTGATTGTTTTTTTAGGTTAGGGTTGTCCCGACACGAGTTAACGCGTGAGGTTGCTGAGAGTATAGCTAGGAGGAAGCTGCGTTAATCTTGGCAACTCTTGTTTACAGATGCTTCTGCAATAAAGTATAATGCAGATTATACTTTCTCTTTTAAACTAACAAAGTCTATAAAACATCACATTCCGATTAAGTTAATGATAGTCCATGACCAGTGCTGCCAGCCACTTTGTTTGGAATATCCCTAGATGGCCGCTAAAATTTCCGTAGATTTGCTACAAAAATCAGGAAACTCGCTAATTGAAAGAGTGAAGCAATAATTATTTGAAGAAAGAGTCAAAATTAAGAATGCTTTTTATCCTCAGGTCTTCAAAATTAGAAAATAATATTCTACATTGAAAGTAAGAAATATCTCTTAACATATTTTATACATCTCCACTTTTATCTCTGCTGCTGCTATGCCTAGTAGTTTTTATTTTTTTTATTTTTCCCTAGTGAGCCATTCTTTTTCGTTGCTGACATTAAATTTAGCATATCTTCTGTAACAGGAAATGTTAAAAACTAAGACCCCTTTGATTCTCGTATATTGCTTAAGCCTTCTCGGAGGGCACTGCTTTGTAAGCCTTGCCAACGACCTTGTCACCATGCATAAAGAGTATGACGATAGTTTTATATTACGGTCTTCAAAATCTATAAAAATTGTAATCGAACAAAATATGATCTTTATTTCAATCGTTGGTCCACACGAGTGGTTGTAAGGAAACGGTTCACAGTTATTCACAATTCTGTAATACATTAACACTATACACTCAAAGTTTATCAAAACACCAATATAAGGAAAAATCAACAAATGATAAAAAGTATCAAAAATTCGTAGATATTTTTAAAAAATCCGTAAATCTTAACTTTTCATAAAAATCCGTAGATCTACGGATAAATCCATAGAAATGGCAGCACTGCCCATGAGTAAGAAAATATCAGGAACTTAGACTGAAAATATATTCAAACAGCAATTCACAACACCAGTTTCACGTAGAGTTCATGTTGAGTTATAATAATACAAGGATCGCTTAAAACTTGTCATAGGCAACGATTGTTTCCATTAAGCAAATTATCAGGTAATAAGAACATTATGATTTTACGGTCAGTTTTTCTGCAAGGAGTGAACACCTCAACTACAGTGTGATCCGTATACAGGGTGTGCAGAAAAGGACTCCCTGATTTCAAAATTAAATATCTCGAAAACAAAGACCGACAGAGGAATGCAGTAAACTGTATGTTTATCGTGACAGCTGTAAGAAGTGTATACAGCAGTTTGAGGAATACTTCGGGAATCGAGTCATTGCTTTGGGATATCCCGAATTTACTGGTGCAGGCATGGATTGGCCTCCATATTCGCCGGATGTGACTCCCTGCGACTTTTTTTTGTGGGGCACAGTGAAAGACATGGTCTTCCCGAAGCATCCCGCCACGCTGGACGAGCTAGAATCGGCGATCTCTGCGGCATGTGAATCCATTTCGGTCGAGACACTACGAAATGTGATGGCGAATTTCATTCTTCGTTTGCGCCACCTATGTAGTGCCAATGGTGAACATTTTGAAAACATTGTGATGTAATTGTTTGCAAAGATTGTTTTCATACGATTATTTCACTTATGTATGCTGATATGAGCTGTACAGCGCCATCTGTTAGCAGCTTTTGTAACTATTATTTCACACTGCTGTATACACTTCTTACAGCTGTCACGATAAACATACCGTTTACTGCATTCCTCTATCGATCTTTGTTTTCGAGATATTTAATTTTGAAATCAGGGAGTCCTTTTCTGGACACCCTGTATTATAATTACCGATCTAGAAATTAATTTAAATATTTCCTCCTTCATTCGGTACATATAAGTCATTAGCTATTTCAGCAGATTTTTATTTGGACCATTAGCCGTAAAAATTTGAAAACACCATCCAAATTGCTGCGGTAGTCCCTGCGCGGGCTCCGTTCAAATAAAGAGACACATGCAGTTTGCTTACAGACTTATACTAGAATCGATAACAATATACTAATTTAAACTGTTCAAAATTATATAATATTTCGAGGTTTCTAATACACAATTTCAGTAAGCAAAAAGAAATTGAACTATGGCGTCGTGCTACCACCGTCCCATAGCAGTTCCTAAAATTACTTTTATGTAACTTTAGTATGCTGAAAATCTGTATCTTTTATAGCAGCTTTAAAAATTAGCATAAAGGACGTAGTAGAGCGAAGACGTGTACTTCGCAGCTAGGTAACGCCAGTAATATTAGCGCCCTGTTCCGAGATTCGGAAGGGTGGAACAGGTTTCTCGGTTGCCACACTTACCTTCCTCCACATCGGTTTCAGCAGCAGAGCAGTTGCAGGCTCTCTCTGTAAAGTGCCTTGTTGGCGGGTTCTGGCAGTGTCTGCTGACTGCCGTGACGTGCTGTTGCAGACGGACGTGCACTGCGTGCTGCTGACGGACATGCTGCTGGTGTGCAAGCCTGTGGGCGGGCGCAAGTCGCAGGCGCTGCGCGTGGTGCGCCAGCCGTACCTGGTGGAGCGGCTGCGCTTCGCGGAGCTGGCCTCGGGCGCAGGGCTCGCCGTCGTATACCTCAGCGAGTGGCGCACCGCCGTCGCCGCCTTCACGCTCTCCTCCTCCGACTCCAAGACCGTCAGGGTGAGTACACACAAAGAAAGAGAGAGTGTGAAAACACCCTGTATATCTACTCGTCACTCTGTAGATAAAAGACCGAACGACGAAACACCCTGTATAGCTACTTCCCACCCTGTAGATAAAAGACCGAACAAGGAAACACCCTGTATAGCTAATGATCACCCTGTAGATAAGACACCGAACAGCAAAACACCCTGTATTGTTACTGCTAACCCTGTAGGTAAAAGACTAAACAGTGAAACATCCTTTACCGCTACTGGGCACCCCGTAGATAAAATACGGAACAGCATAACACACTGTATAGCCACTGGTCACCCTGTAGATAAAAGACCGAACAGGAAAACACCCTGTATAGCTAATGGTCACCCTGTAGATAAAAGACCGAACAGCGAAACACCACTTTTAGTTACTGGTCACCCTGTACAAAAACGACCGAACACCGAAACACCCTGTATAGCTACTGGTTACCCAGTAGATCGAAGACCGAAAAGGGAAACACCCTGTATAGCTAATGGTCACCCTGTAGATAAACCGAACAGCAAAACACCCTGTATAGTTACTGCTAACCCTGTAGCTAAAAGACTAAACAGTGAAACATCCTTTACAGCTACTGGGCACCCCGTAGATAAAATACTGGAACAGCAAAACACACTGTATAGCTACTGGTTACCCTGTAGATAAAAGACCGAACAGGAAAACACCCTGTCTAGCTAATGGTCACCCTGTAGAAAAACACCGAACAGCGAAACACCACTTTTATGGTTACTGGTCACCCTGTACAAAAACGACCGAACACCGAAACACCCTGTATATCTAATGGTCATCCTGTAGATAAAAGATCGAACAGGGAGAAACCCTGTATAGCTAATCGTCACCCTGTAGATAAACCGAACAGCGAAACACCCTGTATAGTTACTGGTAACCCTGTAGGTAAAAGACCAAACAGCGAACACCTTTACAGCTACTGGTCATCCTGTAGATAAAATACGGAACAGCGAAACACCCTGTATAGCTAATGGTCACCCAATAGGTAAAAGATCGAACAGGGAAACACCCTGTATAGCTAATGGTCACCCTGTAAGTAAGACACCGAACAGCGAAACACCCTTTATAGTTACTGGTAACCCTGTAGGTAAAAGACCAAACAAAGAAACACCCTTTACAGATACTGGTCACCCTGTAGATGAAATACAGAACAGCAAGACACACTGTATAACTACTGGTCACCCTGTAGATAAAAGACCGAACAGGAAAACACCCTTTATATGTAATGGTCATCCTGTAGGTAAAAGACCGAACAGGGAATCACCCTGTATAGCTAATGGTCACCCTGTATATAAACCGAACAGCTAAACGCCCTGTATACTTACTGGTAACCCTGTATGTAAAAGACCAAACAGCGAAACCCCATTACAGCTACTGGTCACTCTGTAGATAAAATACAGAACAGCAAAACACACTGTATAGCTACTGGTCACCCTGTAGAAAAAGACCGAACATGAAAACACCCTGTATAGCTAATGGTCAACCTGTATCATAAGACACCGAACAGCTAAACACCCTGTATAGTTACTACTAACCCTGTAGCTAAAAGATAAACAGTGAAACATCCTATACAGCTACTGGGCACCCTGTAGATAAAATACGGAACAGAAAAACACACTGTATAGCTACTGGTTACCCTGTACGATAAAAGACCGAACAGGAAAACACCCTGTATAGCTAATGGTCACCCTGTAGATAAAAGACCGAACAGCGAAACACCACTTTTATAGTTACTGGTCACCCTGTACAAAAACGACCGAACACCGAAACACCCTGTATAGCTACTGGTTACCCAGTAGATAAAAGACCGAAAAGGGAAACACCCTGTATAGCTAATGGTCACCCTGTAGATATACCGAACAGCAAAACACCCTGTGTAGTTACTGCTAACCCTGTAGCTAAAAGATAAACAGTGAAACATCCTTTACAGCTACTGGGCACCCTGTAGATAAAATACGGAACAGCAAAACACACTGTATAGCTACTGGTTACCCTGTAGATAAAAGACCGAACAGGAAAACACCCTGTATAACTAATGGTCACCCTGTAGAAAAAAGACCGAACAGCGAAACACCACTTACAGTTACTGGTCACCCTGTACGAAAACGACCGAACACCGAAACACCCTGTATATCTAATGGTCATCCTGTAGATAAAAGATCGAACAGGGAGAAACCCTGTATAGCTAATCGTCACCCTGTAGATAAACCGAACAGCGAAACACCCTGTATAGTTACTGGTAACGCTGTAGGTAAAAGACCAAACAGCGAAACACCTTTACAGCTACTGGTCATCCTGTAGATAAAATACGGAACAGCGAAACACCCTGTATAGCTAATGGTCACCCAATAGGTAAAAGATCGAACAGGGAAACACCCTGTATAGCTAATGGTCATCCTGTAGATAAAAGACCGAACAGGGAAACACCCTGTATAGCTAATCGTCACCCTGTAAGTACGACACCGAACAGCGAAACACCCTTTATAGTTACTGGTAACCCTGTAGGTAAAAGACCAAACAAAGAAACACCCTTTACAGATACTGGTCACCCTGTAGATGAAATACAGAACAGCAAGACACACTGTATAACTACTGGTCACCCTGTAGATAAAAGA
The DNA here is from genome assembly GCA_031002005.1 of Vandiemenella viatica. NCBI lineage: Eukaryota > Metazoa > Arthropoda > Insecta > Orthoptera > Morabidae > Vandiemenella > Vandiemenella viatica. Next base: position 14,156,394 of record JARYHS010007075.1, read on the forward strand.
CCGAACAGGAAAACACCCTTTATATGTAATGGTCATCCTGTAGGTAAAAGACCGAACAGGGAATCACCCTGTATAGCTAATTGTCACCCTGTATATAAGACACCGAACAGCTAAACGCCCTGTATAGTTACTGGTAACCCTGTAGGTAAAAGACCAAACAGCGAAACACCCATTACAGCTACTGGTCACTCTGTAGATAAAATACAGAACAGCAAAACACACTGTATTGCTACTGGTCACCCTGTAGATAAAAGACCGAACATGAAAACACCCTGTATAGCTAATGGTCAACCTGTATATAAGACACCGAACAGCTAAACACCCTGTATAGTTACTGGTAACCCTGTAGGTAAAAGACAAAACAGCGAAACACCCTTTACAGCTACTGGTCACTCTGTAGATAAAATACAGAACAGCAAAACAGACTGTATAGCTACTGGTCACCCTGTACGATAAAAGACCTAACAGGAAAACACCCTGTATAGCTAATGGTCACCCTGTAGATAACACACCGAACAGCGAAACACCCTGTATAGTTACTGGTAACCCTGTAGGTAAAAGACCAAACAACGAAACACCATTTTCAGATACTGGTCACCCTGTAGATAAAATACATAACAGCAAATCACACTGTATAACTACTGGTCACCCTGTAGATAAAAGACCGAACAGGAAAACACTCTTTATATCTAATGGTCACCCTGTAGGTAGAAGATCGAACAGGGAAACACCCTATATAGCTAATGGTCACTCTGCAGTTAAAAGACCGAAAAGGGAAACACCCTTTATAGCGAATGATCACCCTTTAGATAAGACCGAACAGCAAAACACCCCGCATAGTTACTTCTAACCCTGTAGGTAAAAGATAAAAGCGAAACATCCTTTACTGCTACTGGGAACCCTGTAGATAAAATATGGAACAGCAAAACACACTGTATAGCCGCTGGTCACCCTGTAGATAAAAGACCGAACAGGAAAACACCCTATATAGCTAATGATCACCCTGTAGATAAAAAAGACCGAACAGCGAAACACCACTTATAGTTACTGGTCACCCTGTACGAAAACGACCGAACTCCGAAACACCCTATATAGCTAATGGTCACCCTGTAGATAAAAGACTATACAGCGAAACACCACTTTTAGCTACTCGTCACCCTGTACGAAAAAGACCGAACAGTGAAACACCCTGTATAGCTACTGGTCAAACTATAGAAAAAGGCCGAACAGTGAAACACCACTTATAGTTACTGGACACCCTGTACGAAAACGACCTAACACCGAAACACCCTGTATAGCTACTGGTCACCCTGTAGATAAAATACCGAACAGCAAAACACCCTGTATAGCCCCTGGTCACCCTGTAGCACTAAAGACCGAACAGCAGAAACACCCTGTATAGCAATTGGTCACCCTACAGATAAAATATTGAACAGCAAAACACCCTGAATAGCTACTGATCATCCTGTAGAAAAAATGACCAAACAGCGAAACACCCAGTATAGCTAGTGGTAACCCTGTACGAAAAAGACTGAACAGTGAGACATCCTATATAGCTAATGGTCACCCTGTAGAAAAAAACACCGAACAGTGAAACACCCTGTATAACTACTCGTCACATTGTACAAAAAATACCAATCAAAAAAGTCTTGTAAAGCTACTGGTCATCCTGTAGAAAAAAGTCTGAATAAAAAAATACCTTCTATAGTTACTGGTCACACTATAGAATAAAAACCAAAGAACAATTTTTGCTGACTGCCTACTGCATAACAGCAATATAAAACATCTTGCGTTTTCACTTATTACACAAAATAAGAGAAATCTCTGTACCAACAATCCTACATAGGTGCTGTCGAATCCTGCAATTCGCTAATGGTATAAGAGAGATGTTGACAGAAAGTACATAGCGAAAATGGAGTTATTTAGAATAGACCAATTTTAAGAATTACGGTATATTTTATAGAACTAAGAGAATTTTACTTACTAGAAACTAAAAATGTAATTAATGATCGAAACCAGAGCGATTTCAAAAGCACGCTAGGAACATTCGTCAAAAAGGATGGAGGAATACCAGCACGAATGAAAATTGAAATCATGAAATTTAAATAGTTAATGAACGCGTTTATTTTTTTAAGAAAATATGTAGATATGGAAACAAATTTTTGGTGTACATGCGGGATTGGTTGATTTGTTACTGGAGGGAACAGTCGAAGGTAAGAACTGTGGGGGAAAGGAAAAATCTAATCTTTGCAAACACTTGTCACAGTGTTTTTTATATTTTTTTTATAAAAAAAGTCTACCTCTGGCTTTGTATTCTGGAAGACGTAGGTGCGAATCCTCATCCGGACATGCAGATTTGGTTTTTCCATGGTTTCCCCAAATCACTCCATGCGAATGGCGCGATGCTTCCTTGAAAAGACCATGGCTGAATTCCTTCCCCTCATCCTTTCCCGCCTCTAATGACCTCGAAGACGCGTAAAGCTATAAAAAAAATGAGTTTTATAATTGCCACATCGTAAATCAGCGTGGGTACACTAAAATTGGGTGACACCCAACAGGGCTGCCACGCTTAATGTCCCCCATCAGACGACCGAATGGCGATCAACGTTGTGGTATGCCATGACTGTACCCAGAGCACTGCAGAGAGGTTTGAAGCCAGGACTTTGGGGTTTAAGAATCGTGCCCCACCACCTCAGCTAGACCGGCGGACTGCGCGTGTTATGCCATACGGAGCGCCTTAACGAGCTCGGCTACGGAGTTGTGATTTGTTTGGCACTGGCAGTGGACCCGCTGAGCTGTGTCTCGGATAAGCCGCTTAATCCCGCCAGATGGCCGTCTCCCAGGCGACTCGAGCCGAACACTGCTTGCAGCGGCACAAAACCCCGCACCCACTGCTGCCAACTGTCGCCTTATTCACAAAGACAGTGTTTAGCAACATGACGGTTCAAGTAGTCCGCAGGCAGAATAGTATAAATTTAAATACCACTCTCATAGTTAGTGCATCCACTTTGATAAAACGCGTTGAGCCTGGAAACTGCGCACCTCAATACATCGGCAACCTTCGGCGAAACTCGGTAATACCCGAACTCTTAGTTACACTGACTGCCATCACAGCGCTGCTAGGCAATAACTTCATTTTATTTATTTCCGTTAATACTGTTAAAAGGAAGTTTACATTACAAATAAATAATTGAATTTTTATTTGTACCTACATTACTAAAAGAAAATGTAATTGCGATGCCACCTAAAGGTATTTGTAGCAGAGATAAAAATTACACTGCGAGACAGATATATATATATATATATATATATACTGTGACGTTCGTTTAAATTAAATTTTTACTCTGTACTCTCTATAGCAATTACTGACAAAATGACAGCATAACCTAAAAGATAAAAAACAGGAAAGCTTATTAAAATCCAGGGAAACTTTACTCGAAACGTATCAACCATATCAATGAGCATACGGTATATCGGATCAGATTTGCGAATGGATACGTGATTTTCTAACTGGTCGATCACAGTATGTCGTTGTTGACGGGGAAGCCTCTTCTAAGTTAGATGTTACTTCTGGCGTTCCCCAAGGAAGTGTAATAGGACCACTTCTTTTCTTAATTTTTTTAAACGATCTAGGTGACAACGTTAAATGCTGGTTACGATTGTTTGCAGACGATGCAGTTATCTATAGGGAAATAATGTGCTCTGACGATTGCTTAGAAATTAAGCGCGATTTGGATGCTATTTCCGAATGGTGCCGTAAATGGCAGCTTACACTTAATTGCAAAAAGTGCAAGGCAATGCAAATAAGTAACAAAAAGAATCAGTTCGTTGACGAGTACAAAGTAAACAATTCATTTGTTGACACGGTAGATTGCCTGAAGTATCTGGGGGTAATAGTACAGTACAAAGCAACATGAAATGGTACTTGCACATAACTTCCGTCGTAGGCAAAGCAATTTCTAGATTACGATACATAGGTCGTATTCTGAGGAATTGTAATGCTCAAACAAAGGAGATAGCGTATAAAACACTAGTGCGTCCGCATCTGGATTACTGTTGTGGGGTTTGGGATCCGTATCGCAAGGTTCTGATTGACTCAGTGGATAGGGTGCAGAGGAGAGCCGCTAGATTCGTGACTGGTTGCTACAGCCCTTTTGAATGCATCACAGAACTGATACATAGATTGTGCTGGGATAGTTTGGAAGACAGACGACGTCATTTGCGTTTGAATTTATTGGAGAATGTGCGAAATTCTATGACCTACGAGTGCAGTGAGATACTTCTTCCGCCAATCTATTTGGGTCGCAATGACCGGAGTGATAAGATTAGAGAAATAAGATGCCGTACTGATGCTTTTATGCATTCCTTCTTTCCTCGTTCTGTTCTGGATTGGAATGTACAGAAATAGGATTGGTGCTTAGCACCCTCTGCAACTACAATGTTTGTGAATTGCAGAGTATGGATGTAGATGTAGATGTAGATAGTTATTCATTATTGAAATTACACTTTACTTAGAATCTTTTTCATAACAACAAAAATTTCTATGAAATAAAACTTCAAAACCAAATACTCCGAGAATCTAATCAGAGAATAGTAACACTATAATTCATTTGGTTGCTAAATATTGAGTTAGTTTTAATAGTTCTCTTCCAGTTCCATAACCGTGTTTCTATAGGACCACAAAACAAACAGTTAGATTTACTATGCTGCTACTGCAAGCCCGTGATTTTTTTTGCGCATCGTTCCAATTTTTAAGGTCAAAAATTATGACAAGTTGACCTGATCTGACCAGATACGAACTTCACCTGTGTTTTCACCCTTAGGATGAATAAAATCTTTTGAGCTTGAAGAACTCAGAAGTATTGAAATGTATTAAACATGGACAGGGATGATCATGCTATCGTATAAATGTTCGATATTTTGTAGTTGGTAGACTTGAATTTGCTGAACAACAAACTTGACTTGTAATTTTCCCTAAAAGTTCACCCAGCAAAATGTGAGGAATTTCTTTTTAAAGGGAGTGAGCAGTTGCTTCGAAAGCATCACGTTATTTTTGATCGAGGCTGGGCAAACATTCATAATGTAATCTTTGGTCATAGTGTCCGTAACGGCCACAGAACTTAATACGGATTCCAGGTTATTAAATAGTTAAGATACTCCGAAAAAATGAATTACCAGAACATTCCATTCGATAGCATATTTGGTCTGAAGTCTACTTTAAATACACATACAGCGAACATTAACAAAGATCATTAACGTAAGTTGTTAGTAAAATAATCAAAAAACAAATAAATCGTAATGTAAAAACTTTGGTCAAGCAGCATCATTAACGATTGTTTTAATTAAATTAAAATTTAGCCATTCTTGGTTACAGCAGAGACCATGAGTAATTTAAGATTCTTAAAGTTTTTTATGTTGCTTTCATTAGCGACATATTACTGAAAAGTAGTTTCACGTTTTTCAGCTGTAACGTTTATCGATTTTTTTAACCATAAAATTCTAGGAAAAGCAGACTTATTGAATGTATTATCGCAATTAATTTCATAGCAGTTGCCTAGCTATTAAATTGTGGACATAACATCGAATTTCTTCTAACGGTATCTCTGGTCGCTGTTAATTTGCGAACGAAGGCTAAAGCGTGACGTCACCGCTCTCCAGCCAATAGCTATCCAGATGAGTGAGTGCGTGATACCAGATAATGGTACAATACAATACATCCCAGATATTAATAACATACATATAGGTAAACAAATGATCATTTATTAGTTGGTTGTCCGCAGCTTTATCAATGACAATTTATTGTTCCTTGAGTTTAAAAAGGTTGAGAAACGGTGCAGTAGGAGATCTATCAGCTGTCAGCGTGCTGTTAAATTTAAATCAAAATGAGATTTTAATGAAACTCGTTGGCTGCCTAGCACAATGTTGCCGCAAATACCCGTAATTTAGGTCACCTTTTCTTTAAAAGTACGTTCACTTTCTTACATATTAAATCCATCGTTAGTTGAGTTATTTTCGTCAAATTGAGGGTGGGCAGAACATGATCATCAGCGCCAATAAAGCAACCGCCGAGATGATTTAATTGTTGCCAGCCTACATTTGCATCTACCTTACAGCAGGCGGCAATGTTACATCATGTAGAGGAAATTTTTAGCTTTGATTTGATAAAGGAAAATTAAATAGTAATTCATTTAATTCGTAAGAACATGAAAGTAGTTTTCGAGAAAAACTGATTAAACTAGTTCTAATTGAGGGTACTTGCGGCTAGATTCTGGCAGGATACGCAACAGTAATGTAGCAAGGGACCGCCAGCCAGACTGCGATGGTTCTTGTATACTGGTATGTTCTTGGGTAACTCCTTACTTAAAGGTTCTTTTTTTTTTTTTTTGCTGTTGTCAGTCTTTCGACTGGTTTGATGCAATCCTCCATCCCTTCCTATCCTGTGCTAACCTCTTCATTTCTACATACCCCTTACAACCCACGTCCTCAATTATCTGCTTCATATATTCTAATCTCTGTCTACCTCTACAGTTCTTACCTTCCACTGTTCCCTCCACTAACAAATTAACCAATCCAGCATGTCTCAAAATATGACCTACCAGCCTGTCTCTAGCGAAATATCGAAATATTCACCTCGGTTTTTTTTGAATACTTCATAGGAGTTGATTCTGAGTGATCTTCAACCACCATGACAAATATCATCGAAATTTCAATACTTTTTAAGTACTAGAATTATTGCTGTATTTTCTCAAGCATAGACGTACTTTAGGCGATTAGGTATCCACTTCTTAATTTTATTTTAAGAAATCATGTCATTTCAATTTCATTTACTTACTTTTCGCGCGAAATAATATTTAAAACATATCACACTATTTATAATAAATACAAGCAGCATAATTTCGACCAATACACCATTAATGGCTTGAGTTATGCCTTGTCTGTAGCTATAGTTTGAGCAGGAATCGAACCTGTTAGTAAATTCGCTTCTGACAAAAGCATTTTACAACGTTTATAATTGTTTGTCACCCATGCTTTCATTTCCTCTATTAGCTCCATTTTATATTTATTCGTTGAGGCCAACTAGGACCACGTTAAGCCTTTGTGTATTTGCAATCGAGTTTCTTCTTCTTTTGGGTCAAGAACTCCTTCATTCGTTTTGAATGCGCCTGTTTGCGCTCCTCTGTCCATTTTTCGTTTTTTTTTTTTTTTTTCTGTCACATATATTACTTTATTTTCAACCATTTACACTGAGCACTACACGGAATAAAACATACCAGTTGTAGGAAAAAGGGAAAAGACAAGCTTAATGGTGTAATATATTTCGTTTAAAATACTGCTTGACGAGATGCAAGTAAAGAAACGGCGAAGATAAAATAAAGGGAAAAAATAATGGCTGTTTCATTTGAGAATGCATCAAGACAATAAAATTATTAATAACAAACGAAAAAATAATGATTCTCGGAATAAAATCGTGCTGTATTATGCGTAGGTACTATTATTTTGTTTGAATATTATTTCAGACAATGAAAGTATTTAAATGAAGATGAAATAAAATTAAAAATCATTCCTACTGAATTCTGAAAAAAGAAGAAAAAACGAATATTAATAAAATCGTCTTGAGCGACTAGCCGAGTGTTTTCACACAATTTGCCATCTAGACCACGAATATATTACAACAATTCTAGTATTTACTCACCATTGGGATTATTTCCATGTGAATATCTCAAAAACTGAGGCCCATTTGAAGAAATGACTGTGCCACAGACATATGGAGTGAATACCCTTTACCATGTACGCGGGAGATGGAAATCGGTTTGTAACATGTCTGACGTTCTCCTTGCATGTGAATGCGATGTTACCTGCCACTTCGTTCGCGGAAACTTAGAATTTTTTTTTTTTTTTTTTTTATTTGCTATAGTTGGATATAGAAAAGTAATAAGTTATGTAAAAGGTGTCAAAAAAAAGCGCTGATTGCGGATAATATGACGGGGAAGCTATCACAATACCATTCATCTCTCATAAAGAGAATTAATTTACAGATTTTTTCGATAAATACGAAATAATAGTCTGGTGTAGTGCAAATCCACATTTATAATTAAAAATAAGTTGTGTCTGTAAATGAAATTTATGAACAGCTCATACACAAACTGACTACGAGAGAAACAAAAGCTGAGAAACCGATATAACTATACAGGGACTTGCACACGCTATACTTCTGTCTGTCACCTCTTGGTTAGTTTTCCAAATTTCATTACATAATGTGTTATTTATACCGGAAAAAATTTCCTATTACCTTCCTGAAGATATGTAATATTTCCTTGTAAAATTTCGCAGTGATTGGTTCAGCTGTTCAATCTTTGAAACATAACAGAGTTACTTTGCATTTATAATACTGGTATAGATACGAGTACTCCTTAGCTCGATATTATAAAGGTTGCAATTTCTGAAAAACTATAACTTTGTGGTTCCTCTATAAGAAATTACCAGCTTTTGACTATCCCCTCATTCCGAAAGTGATGGCGTGTTACAACCTTTAACCTCAGTTTACTCGAAAATAATCGTATAGAGCGTTTAAGGCGTTTACAGGACTTGATTTTGAGACGTCTTGGACCATCATGCCACGTATCATTGAAATCTGTAGGCCTGAGGTCGTGCCTTTACCCTTGTTAGTCCCATCACAGTAAGTCCATTAAACGGTACCAAATGAGATACTGCCACCTTTCAACATATTGATGACTGCGAAGTCTAGCTCAAGTTAAGGGTAGTACAGTGTATTATACAGGGTGATGATAACATCATATAGAGAAAAGTGATAGATACTAAGTAGCGATCTACTCTGTACAGGCTTATCAGTTGCATGCAACCGTGAGAAAGCTCGGTGTCAGCAGTATACAGGGATGTCTGTTTCTTCGAACTGTACGACTGGATACAGTGCGATCCGAGCGCTATACAGGGTGAGGTGTCGCCTGTAACAGAGAGAATGTGATGTGAGGTACAGACTAATGAGTTCCTTAATATTAACAGGAATTATACAGGGTAGCTTCACGGGATGGCAATCCCACCATTATACAGGATGATCAGTTGCTTGTACATAGACACATGATGCTTCTAAGTGAAGGCGGTACTATACAGCACAGTTTGAGTCAAGCATTGGTCATAATGGACTAATATCTGGGTGACCGACCGTTCCTTGGCATCTTTCGATTTCTGTTCAATATGCAAGACTTTTTGTGAAGTTTGATTAAAATTAAACATGTTTTGTTGAAGGCTTCCTAGACATTTTGCTCTAACCAAAGAGAAACTTAACTGACATCAGTTCCAAAATACCAAATACAAGAATTGCTCGTTTTTTACAAAATCACGTTTTTGGACGACCATGCAAGATATCATTGAAATCTGTAGGTCCAAGGTGGTACCTTTTCACTTGTTAGCCCAGTATGTAAGCTGCTATGAAAACTTCAGGACGTGATATCTTAAAAACTATAATTAAATGTTTTTCTTGAAGGCTACCTAGAGATTTTGACGTGTACAGTTCCTTCCTCTAACTAAAGAGAAACTTAACTAACATCAGTTGGCTTACTGGTACCTGAAACTTCTACGAGATGGCGTTAGAGCCGTTTCCAAGATCCAAATACAACAATTGCTCCTTTTTTATTTTTATTTTTTTCATTTTTTTGTAAAATCGCGTTTTTGCATGGAAGATACGTAATCAGATAAACATGAAAAGCAAAACGATATCTAAGTATGAAGTTTTATCCAAATCGTTAGAGCCGTTCCGAGATACCGAATATACATATATATGTGTGTGTGGAGACTTTCCCGGCGTATCGATGCAACAAAATCTTCTCAGGTGTCCAGCCGGATGATGTTGTAAAAACACGACGTTTCGACAGCTGACTCTGCTGTCTTCATCAGGTGTCTTGTAGCTGTCGCAAGCTGACTGTTACCTTGGCCACCCATCGAACCTCCCTTATACTTCCAGATGGAAGGCCCGCTTGCTCTGATTGATCGAGAGCGCCGGCTTAATACCAATCAGAGCGAGCGGGCATTCCAGCTGAAGGTATAAGGGAGGTTCGATGGGTGGCCAAGGTAACAGTCAGCTTGCGACAGCTACAAGAAGACAGCAGAGTCAGCTGTCGAAACGTCGTGTTTTTACAACACCATCCGGCTGGACACCCGAGAGGATTTTGTTACACCCTATGTATGATTGCTCGTTTGAAGATACAGGGTGTTGTGACGTGTGCAGGCGTGGGCGGAGGGCGTGCGGCGGGCGCAGGACCTGTACGCGACGGCGCGCCAGGAGTCGATGACGCTGGGCCGCACAGTGGCCACCTTGCAGGCGGGTGTGTCTGCGGACGGAGCCTCCTACTACCCGGCGGCCTCCCCGCGCAGCCCCCGGGTCGCAGGCTCCAGCAGCCGCGACAGCCGCCTCTCCAGCCTCGTGCACTCGCACAGGTAAGCCTGCTGTCACTGCCTCGTTCTTCTTTTAATATTTCGTTCACCCAGCTGAAGACTAGGGGCTGGCCGCTGTAAAACGTGGACTCTTTTCAGCCATGGTTAATTCATTTCATACTTCTTACAAAAAATTTAAAACATGTTTGGGTAATTAATTAATTATGGAGTTTATAGAATAATGATTGTGATTAACTGCGTGACCAGTTGAATTATTATGGAGACGTTATCTTCTTTTGTGCCATTGCTTGTACCGTTTCCATACTGCCAGTCGTTGCTGAGGTTTGGGCACCCTGCACTATTTACCTGATGTCCTGAAGGATTCAGGTTGGGTCGCGATGGGAATCCTAGTATTGGTTGATGTGGACGTGCGCATCTCCTAAGCTTCTTTCTGGAAATCGTGGTTTACTGTACTGGTTCGGTTAACTTGGCGACCCCTCTCTTCACTTTGCCTCTTGACGTCTTGCTGGATCTGTGCTGTCTTCTTACGGGTCATCCCCCGTAGCACGCTGCATGTCGACTGCCGCAATCGCATTAAACTGGATCTTGACAGTCTCGTCTCACTGCTCCTACTTATATGGTAGCAAGCTCGGCGCTTGACCTTGGTACACTCCTTCTGGGGTCGACTATGGTTTTTAAGCTACTTCACATGCCGCTGTTTCCGCTATAAACGTATTTTCCCATTTCTGATAGGTTTTTTATTCGATTGAAATTTCCCCTCCATTCTTCTTTCTCCCTTACGAATTTTAATTTTGAATTCTTTCAGTATTTTTTTTATAAATTGTTCAACACTTCTCTTGCTAATCTATTCTAATCACCAACTTCCGTCATCTACAAAAGAAACTTTTCATAATCCTTTCTACCTGATTCGGATGCCAGCTTACAGTCATCGTCGTCTTCTTTCAATGCATCAACGATTCAACCCATGTGTTGGCCAAGTGTCTTACTTTTTGCACTCTGTACCACGTAAGCCGTCGCAAAATCCCTCTTTCTAACACCATAAATAGAGACGGCAGTGTTGTCATATGGACTACAGTCTTATAAACCAGCCCTGGTTAAGTTTTGAGGAGATTTTTTTTTTTTTTTTTGTCTCTGCCTCAACGGCGTGTTTGTGAAGTCCCGCTACCTGAGTAGCTCTACTTTACGTGTCACAGTGTTTAGGATGGGTTGGTTTTGGGGACTCTTTTTATTACTCTTTGAGGGGAAAACATGATTGCGGTTCGCCAAGGACGACCTTATTTGAAAAACCCCTACAGTTTTCTTATGATCATATCAGTTCTACTCTGGCGGATATATGATGCTTAGTGGCACTTTATACTTGTGCGAATTCCTTGGTACGGTTGTACCGAGGGTATGGAGCCTTTCGTCAGTTCCTCTGAATTTTTCTACTCTTTCGTAGAATCTTTCCGTTTGCTTGAAGATTTCCACATAGATTGGGCTTATGTTTGCTTGTTCGTGGATTAGGTCTGTCGGTGCATACCTTGGAGCCCGCAGTATTACCCGTAGGCACCGGTTCTGCAGTTTCTGTAGGTGGTCGATATTTGTCTTGGATGCTGTACCCCACACCTGGCGTCCATATAGGATGAATGGGAGGATTATTGACTTGTAGATGCGGAGTTTTATTTTTGTGGCGAGTTTCGAACTGTAGAGTATCGGAAATAATTTAGCTAGTATGGCGTGTCCTTGTCTTCTCCTGTCTAGTATGTGTTTCCGGAATAATAGTTTCTTGTCCATCGTGACTCCAAGGTACTTCGTATCTCCCGACCATTCTACTTCCTGTCCCATGATTGTTAGCTTTCTGTTTAGTTCGGGCCTTTTCCGGGTGATATATATGGCTGCACATTTTGTTGGGTTGATCTTCACCTTGTTCTGTCGGCACCATTTTTCTAATTGATCTAGCCCATGTTGTAGGTGATTGATGTTTAGTTCATGGTTCCTGCCAGATGCGTAGATTGTCGTGTCGTCGGCGAATTGCGCTATATCGACATGTGGCGGTGTAGGTATGTCGTTGACGACTATTTTGAAGAGCACTGGTATACTGTATGTTAGTGACCTTAGCAGCGGACCTCATATAGAGCCACAGGTTTGTGTCGATGGTTGGCGGCGAAAGATCTGATATGCAATATCAGGCAGCGCCAACCATACTAAATGGCCCTATGACACCCTAAAGCCATCCAGAGATTGCGTATTTGTGTGTTGAACTAGTGATGTGAGGCTGGTGTATTTGTGTGTGGCAGTGGGTCGATGGAGATGAACGAGGCGTCCTCCCTGAGCGGCAGCGTGTCCGCGTCTCAGTCCCGCGGAGTGTCTGTGGAGACGGACGCGGCGGCGGCGCGCGGCAGCAGCCTCAGCTCGGACGAGGGTCTGCCCGCAGACTCCAGGCACAGCGCCTCGCCCAGGACCGACAGGTACGTGCTCAGCTCTCGCCAGGTCGTCAGAGGTTGCTGTAGGCTATTGAATAACTTCCTGCAGACTAGTACGGTAACAAGTTGCTGTGATCGTGGCAGAACTGTTGCCGCCTGACCGAGGGCTGCAACTATTAGCAGCCTCGGCGGCGGGGAAGTTGGAAGCTCGTTTAGCCCCTCCCTAGAGGTTGTTGCGGTAGCGCCACTTGTCTCTGTCGGTTGCGCCCTATCTGCAGGGAATCGTAGTACGCGGACGAAGCGATATTTCATGGGACACGTCACTTCACACCTCAACCTGCATCCGTTCTGGATGTAAGCGTGTACTTGTGTCGGGTTGTACATCAACTTACTCAGGTCGTTGTGGCACTTTGGTTTTGTTAGCTATATGATATATAACGTTGGTGGTAAATTAAATATGTTAACTGTTTGGTAATTAATCATTTTTCATACAATCAGAAATTTCGTGTGTTTGGCAAAGTTAAGTGTTTGCTCGAGGGCTGGGAGGCGTGGAGAAGGAAGATATTGTATGGATTGTATAGTAGCAAGAACAAGATGGACTGAGTGACGCTAGGCGTATTGTGTTTGTTTTGACAGAGCTCAGAGACATTTCGGTTGGTGGTTTTGATACATGTAACAACGCCTATGAGGCGAATAATGATGCTGATTAGAAAATGATAACGAGTATCTGGACACATTGGCGGTCATTGTCGCTATGTGATGATATTTTCTCTACTCGGTCGTATGAATATGCATGAATAAAAGTTATAGTCACATTTATTGCTTTTTTTCCTTTCTCCTATACCACGGAGCTGATATATATATATATATATATATATATATATATATATATATATATATATATATCACGTTCGCCGATGAGACTCTTTCCAAACCTGTTTGGGTCCCTGAGTGCAACTGAAGTTAGTGAAGTGGCGTTGATTTGTGCCGCTGACTATGTTTAGCATTCTGTTTCAACTAGCTGGCTGGACTGTCCCCTGTCTGTCTCACATGTCCTGTAGTGTGTCGTTAGCAGACGCCAGCCGCTCTGTGTATCGAAACGCAAAATTTTTTTTTTTTTAGCTCTACAAAATGGGCGAGCGCAATGGGCGTATTCTTGGCTTCATGGCCTGAGGGCCCCTATAGTCGGTGATCGGGCCCCCCATGAGAAGGGACCAATCTGGCTCTCTCTGATTAAAAACACAACAGATGCGAATCGATAGGCAGTGCATTAGATATATATATAATATATAAAAATTAAGCGTACTGAGAGCATCGTTCTATCACACTTGGTAAGTATCAGCCAAGTTTAAATGCCAGCTAATATTGTACTGGCTTCAAGCGGACTGTATTTATACTTCATCTGTTAAAGAGCAGAATGTTTTGGCACAGTATCTAGTGAACGTTTAGGGAAGTAATACTGGTTGTGATAAAAATGTTTTATGCTTAAAGAAGATTAAAAAATATATATATTTATTTCAGGATGATAGTGAAGTTTCATGTCCATTTCTTTTCTGTCCTATTTGATTTCACTTGTTTTGTAAGAAATTGTGCAGCTGGGACATTGTCGCCAAATTGATTACATCATACTGCTGGACAAAAAGCTCAGTACCCAGTAATTGGGTGAATTAGTGAACTAGAAGGATAATAGACTTGGCCAAATTGTATATCAAATACTGAAATGAATCTCAAACCCTCTCCACAGTGGCTGTAGAGTGAGTGCATATGTGAGCCGTGCGCGGCTCATCTTCACGCTGCGGCTATCATCTGCCGTCAGCCCACCGCTTCCGCTAGGGGGCGCTGTGGCGGAATTTCTGCCATCTGGCGAGCGATTGTCTTCTGTCGCACGCCTGCTGCTCCGCTAGGCAGCGCCGCGGTGGAGTAGTGCCCTCTGCCGGATAGCGTGGGGTATATAAGCAGTGACCCGGCGCGGCCAGGACCAGTTGGGTACCCACTCGGATAAGCAGTCAAGTAACGTCAGTGCTGCAGAGAGTGTCGGAGCTGCGTGGACTGTCGGAGGCGGCGTACCTCCCTGGGTCGTCGGGAAGCGTAAGGCCCGGACGGGCAGCGGGCGCCCAGGGAGGCAGTTAATGGGGCCGCTCCGTCCGTCAGTGTACCAGTACCAGGCCAGTTGGATATCCACTGAGGAAGGACTAACGTCAGTGCTGCAGAGAGTGTCGGAGCTGCGTGGACTGTCGGAGGCGGCGTACCTCCCTGGGTCGTCGGGAAGCGTAAGGCCCGGACGGGCAGCGGGCGCCCAGGGAGGCAGTTAATGGGGCCGCTCCGTCCGTCAGTGTACCAGTACCAGAGGCAGTAAGAAGAGTGAAGCGTTAGCAGTACCAGTACCAATACCGACAGTTGGATCTCCATCGCCGGGCGCGGGAAAGAGGTCAGTCTCTGCGGTCAGTCTCGGCTAGGAAGTGAACAGTCGGGGGAGGAAGTGGCGGTGTCGGAAGCGGCAGTTGAAGAAGTCGACGTGCTCCATGCACGGGCAGCAGTTAGGCGGAGCAACGTGATACTTGGCCGTCGACGAGAGGTTATTGACGGTGCCTGGTTTGACAAGCAGTTCTGAGTGGCCGTAAACTGTGTCGTCGCCTCACATGCCCAGACTATATGGCAGTTTGGGGTGTCCTCGTAAAGTGTGCGCTTTGGCACCTTCTGGAGCAACCTGTGCCTTCATGTTCCACGAGTGGATAGACTGTTAGAGAGTTCGTGGTATTCAGACAATTCAACTTCGTTGTATTTTCTGCTTCCTCGGTGCAGTTGGAGATTTTCTGTTTGGTGTTCGTGCTTGCGTGGGACAATCTATGTCACTAATGCCTGTTCTTTCACATGAGGGAAACAGTGTATGTATGTTTGTCTGTACCCTTGAGGGGTGCTGAAACATTAAAACAGACCAGTGTTGGTTGAGCTCAACTGATATAAGTGCCTTGAGAAGCTCGAGCTTTGGAAATCCTGTTTAGGAATTTATAGCACCGGATATTCTACCATTATTAAATTGTTGTTTAGACATAAGTAAATTTAAGTGTGTAAATGCTTGGACTCTTGGGCCATCATGGATCATTAAGGCCAACTAGTATTGTGGTTATTTAATATAAGTATATCTTGGGGGAATTTTAAGTAACCGATTGGTAATTAAGCTTATTACATGATATAGTGTGGAAATCTTATGTTTGAAGTTGTTGATATTGTTATGTAAAGTTGTATTGTATTTGGTATCTATTGTAATAAACAAGACTGAGACAATTGTAACCGTGCGCCCACATGCTTGCCAAACTAACTACCACTTCAATATGACACTGTCGATTTTAATTTGGGCGTCGGATGGAAACGTCAACTCTGGCGCGTAATAAGAAGTAATTACTTAATTAATGAGCTGTTTAGTGACCACTAGCCTGCGAATAAGCCTATCGTTGGTACTCGCTGCCGGACCATGGCTTTAACCTCTGTAAACATCGCTTAAAGCTGCTAGTAAAGATATTAAACACCGTTTAGACGTGACTTCAAACTCTTGCACCAAGGACAAGATCAAACTTCTAATATCCTACTTCATTCAACCTGATAAATCACACCTGGATAATAGTTGGTGTGGCCCTTCCGACTTGTTAACTGAAACGTAATTTCCACCCTACAACTCTTCAGCTGTTGGTTCTTTCAAGAACGAACCACTTAATAAACCTCGGCGTGCTTGCAGTAACCCATCCACTCTAGTGTCCACCATGCTACTTTACGTTCTAACAATGCGTTACCTAGTTTTGAGTCGTAATTTTCGTTATGTACAAATGCAGTTTAGTGCCAGATTCGACCAGGCTCATACATCAGTATATTAAGAGCCTATCGCAAACGTGAAATTTCAACACTTTAAGTATTACATTAAATGAAGCAATTGTTCTATTATGCGAGTAAGCCATTGAAGAACATAGAAATTAGAGACGCGATCTAGAGGATAGTTCTGAACTAGGTGCCCAGGGTAATTAATGCATGTCGATAAAAAAAGAAATGGGTGAAACTATTTCATTTATTTAATGAAGAGCCGTATTTTGTCTATAAGGTGATCGTTAATTCGAAAATGAGTTCCTAAAAGTAGATAACAAGTACTTTGACACCGTCGTGGCTTTTTGTCGCCATTTGCTCGATCAACAATATTCTTACAATACAGCTTCAGTATAGCACGTCTGCCAGCGCTTCATCCTACAAATACGCATCACCTGTACACGCATTTTGAGCATAGACAACATTTATTCAAAGCTGGGAATTAATGACTAATTTATAAAATATATATATATAAATAATGAAACTAATACCAAAAATATCATTTAGTTTTCAGTACCTTTGGCATGATTCGGAGGATCAGACCTGAAAAGGAAGGCAGTAGATTTCATCCTTATACACAACAGTACACACTTTGATCGCAGTATAAATAATAACAAACGACACATGACCGCAAGTAACTGTTTATCCAACCTCTAAATCATTTGTCTAATCAAGTATCTGTTGAAATTTGAATGGAGATTTTCCAAGGTTATAAATGCAACATAGTTTTCACAACTACGACTATATAGTTTTCACGGGTTTACAGCCGGATATATTCTCGACCCTGCAGCACTGTCACCTGTTGCGCCATCTTCAGCTACTACCAGTTCCTCAACGCATTGATTGGGTGGCCAAACAACCGTCTCTGGACTATTTCTCGACCACCGACCATCCAGATTGTGCTTCGCGCTGATTAGGCGGTTCCACAAACACGAACAGACGGCTCCAGCTCGACATCGCTGATGTCCGGAGTTTCGCAGTAATCTTGAACATTCTCGTCAGCAACAGACCTGATGAAGGCAACAGAGGACGTTGTCGGAACGTTGTCATCATTGAAAGAAAATTCCCGGCTGCAAACCCGAGAAAACAATGACGCATCCATTCAAATTTTTGAACCCACATTAAGCTGGAACCCACTTCCACGGCTACATATATGCTCAGCTGGATGCAAAGTATGTTGTAGTGTATATAGCAAAAGAAATA
The DNA here is from genome assembly GCA_031002005.1 of Vandiemenella viatica. NCBI lineage: Eukaryota > Metazoa > Arthropoda > Insecta > Orthoptera > Morabidae > Vandiemenella > Vandiemenella viatica. The sequence goes on from JARYHS010007075.1 coordinate 14,174,261, forward strand.
GAAGTCCCCACTCAGATCATGAAGCAGCTAGAAGGTGCAATGTGCTGCTATAGGTGTTGTTAATTACCTGTATTGAAGCTGTGGTGGTGTTTCTATTTGCGCACCTTTCTACTAGCCTGTTGCATTGAGGGTGACTGCTCGCTGTTGCAGCCGCCGGTCGCTGCTGCTGCTGTCGCCGTCGCCGTCGCTACAGGTGCCGGCGCCGTCCTTCTCGTCCGGCCTGGGGCAGTCGCTGCCCAACCTGCTGGCGGCGGGACCCTCGTCACCGTCGCAGCCGCCGCCCCCGGCGCAGCCGCCCCCCGCGCGAGGCAGCCCGCCCGCCTCGCTGCTGCTGGTGCCGCCCCACGGCCGCACCACGCACCACCACCAGCACCACCACGGCCAGCACCTGCTCAGTCCAGGCCACAGGGGTCAGTAGCAAAACGCCTCTCCTCATTACGTATTAACACCAAGGCAAATTACCACTCATATTGTAAGAACGGAGACTTTCCCGGCGTATGCTTAAAATGAAGTCTTCACAGGTGTACCGCCGGATAGTATTTTGAAAACACGATATTTCGACGACTAGCTCTTAGCGAGGCATGGAAACCAGCCCTTGGCAACTCTACGCAGAGAGCGTTGCACGCATGTTCAGCAACCGCCATAAACGGCTCAATACTAGCTTCCTCGGCCCGCAACGAACACCTGTAGCCCCGCTCACTCACTGCCGGGCGCGGGCGTCGGAGAGAGTGGTTGGCTTATATAAGGAGGTGCGGAATCCGACGGTCAGCCGACCTGTGCAGACGTCTCGACACCTGATGAAGACGACGGAGCTAGACGTCAAAATATCGTGTTTTTAAAACACTATTCGGCGATACACCCGTGAAGACTTCATTTCTACCACACATATTTTTATACAATTCTGTGCAAAATGCAGGCTTTTTTCATTTAAACTATTGGTGTTTTTTTTTCTGTCATCAGTCTTTCGACTAGTTTGATATAATCCTCCATCCCTTCCTACCTTGTGCTAACCTTTATATTTCTACATATCGCTTACAACTCACTTACTCAGTTACCTGCTTCATATATTATAATCTCTGTCCTCTACAGTTCTTACCTTCGACTGTTCCCTCCACTAAAAAATTAACCAATCCAGCATGTCTCAAAATATGACCTACCAGCCTGTCTCCTCTTTCTGTAAGCTTCTTCCACAAACTTATTTCCGCGCCCATAATTTCCAAAACTCGTTCATTTCATACTTTGTCTGTCCACTTAATTTTCAGCATTCTTCAGCAGAACCACATTTCAAATGCTTTAATTTTCTTCTTTCTCGTATTCCTAAAGTCCATAATTCGCTACCATAAAGTGCTGAGCTCCACACATACAGTTTAAAAAAAATCTTTCTAATTCTTAGATCAATGTTTGAAACTCTTTTTCTGAAGGCTCTTTTTGCTAGTGCTATTCTGCTCTTAACATCATTCCTGCTTCGGCCATCGGTTGTAATTTTGGTTACCAAGTACAGAATTCACTTACTTCTCTTATTGCATCCAATCCCATTTTTATATTTAATCTACTGTGATTGGTATGATATCTGCTAGATTTCATCACTTTTATGTTGCTTTGATTTATAGTAAGTCCAAAATCTTTCTTCAGTATTTTGTTCATGCCATTCAGTAACTTCCCAGTATCCTCAGCCTGTTCCGCTAACAAGACAATGTCATCAGCAAATCGTAGCATACTGAATCACATGGGGAGGTCTCCACACACTTCATACAAACGATGAATAAATCGAGTCAAATACTGAACAAAATCCACCTTACTGAAATTTATCAATTATGGAATTTATCAAACATGATTAGCTGTCCATCGAAATTAATACTGGAAAATCTCATTAGAAGGAAAAAAAACTCAGCCATAAACAAAATTCAATAAATCGGGCTAGTAACTACTTTTGTCCATCAGTTCAATAATTCTGTTCACAGGTCGTAAATTGGGTGAAAAGTATCAAATAAAAAAGTCACTTTTGAGCGAGTTTTTTTTAAATAAGTGGACACAGAGACGACTCTATCTGTCGAAACTCTTGAGTTTTTCTTCACCACATCCGTGTATAAATTATGACGTCTCGCTGCAGAGCATTACGTAACTGTCCGTGGCTGTTCCTCCGTGGCCCAGCACAATGCCACGACGACAGCAATGAAACGCCGTGGCCACGCGGCCACATACGTCCCCTCTAGTCGGGGTACCACGCCGAGAGCCTTCGGGAGGAACTGGTCCACCAAAGTGTCGTAGAAATTTCCCAGCGCAAATGTCTACAATACAAATAAACAAAGCCAGCCACCCTGTTGTCAGACAGGTTGGAGCGACGACTCTGTGCTGCCGCTTAGTAACTCAATGGTTCGCTGGCGATCCTGCAATGTATCAAAAAGTGTTTATTATTAATTTAAAAAAAAAAGATACCAAGGCAGAGGCGTTACCTTACAAAACGAACATCTGGTTATGAGTTATTATTTTTGGGATCTAGTGATAAGATAGTCTTTGGATATAAGGCTGAGCAGCACAGAGAAGCCTGCAGACTGCAACGAGCGAGTGAGAGCGACGTGCCATAGAGTCCGCTGCGGACCTGTTATGAAGCCTCACCACCAGCTTCTGCAGCGTGCCTTGTATATGACCACAAATGACCAATTGTACATCTGTAAGGGCGCATCGTGAAGTTACTTCAACTGATGAAGACAGCGAAGGAAGCGGTGGAAACGTTATGGACAGCAAAATTTATCTGGATGCACCTAGTGTTGCAAATTGAAAAAAAAAAAGTCAGATTTGTGAAAAAAAAAACATGAAAACCCAGGGTTTTTTTCTAAATTTAAATTTCGTTTTTTTTTCAGAAAACAATATATTTGATAAATTATAGTTTTATTTACGGAAGTTACATTTTACATGTGGGTTTTAAATCTTACTAAATCATATAATGTCTTACATAATGATTCATAAATGTATCTACATAGGTAACATAATTTTTTATCAATCCTCTTGGTCAGTACCACATTCACTAGTATCAGTACTACCAACACTAGTGCGGTCGGAGTCGGAATTTTCTGTTTCTTCTTCTGTCTCCTCTAGCTCCATAACTTTAGAAGCAGTTACGTTTTCTTTTACTGGTTGTATTGTACACAAAAGATTTTGAGATTGCAATTTTAAATTGTGAACAAAGTACGCAATGTGCATAAAGACTGCGCCGATAGTTCCATATTACGGTCTTTTAAGTTTGAATTTAAATCTATTATCATACAAAATAGGAGCTTTATTTCTTTTCAATCGTTGGTTTATGCCAACGGTTGCAAGGAAATGATTCATAATAACTGACAATTTAATGACTCAGTATCACTGTATGCTGCGAGTTTAACAAGTATACTAATATAAGGAAAGCACAATAAGTAATAAAAAGAGGCAAAAAACCGTTGATAAATTTAAAATTCCTAATTTTTTGAAAAGATCCGTAGGTCTACAGATAAATTTGTAGGGCTGGCAGCACTAGTTCAAATAGTGAGTATCAATCCAAACAACGGGGATTCCTTCTCGTGCAACCTAGCCTATTCGGGAAATCCCCGTTCGTAATAGAATACTTCAGTCAATGTTGCCAATATTTTTGTATTTTTTTTTCTTACTGAACCAGAAAAATATAGTAGATTTAAAAATTAAGTTAAGTATTTAGTATAAACTCTAAAGCACAGTCATATTAAACGATAAATGCCTTAAAAATATGAAATTTAGTAGTTATGAAAAAAATCAACATGTCCCAGAAAAAAAAATGTTTTTTTCCAGTTTTTTTTTCGGTTTTTTTTCGAGTCAGAAAAAAACGTTATTTTACAACACTAGATGTACCCTTTGTAATCTATGTGGAAGCTGTGTGCCTGGAAATAGTCAGTTATCACATCTCCTGTGTCCCCAGTGTCTACGAACGGTCAAACACCTTGTGACAGCGCAGTAGCCGAGATGCAATAGATGAAAATGGTATTTAACTCATGTTTAGCTACAGATAGTATGAGCACATTTCTCCAAGTCCTATCATTGCAAACATGGTGTCTTTTACAAAAAAAAAACACTAAATCGTATTCCTTTACAGTTATATCTTTTGCTCTATGGTTGGGTTCCCACGTTAAACTGTAGCATTCAGACGAAATGATCTGCCAATTCTATTTCTGACAAAATGGTTTGGAATGGCTCCTTTGGTAGTATCAAACCAACATATGACTTCTGGACTCAGTTCTTTAGTTTTTAACTTTGCTACTAATTATTTTTAGTTTTAATTTCTATATTGTTTTTCCTTGATGCTATTACAAAAATAACATGTTATTACAATCATAAAAATTCTGGGTAGTAATGCATTGAGTCAAAATTCTGTTATTTTATTAGTATTTTACATTTTTTATTAGTCAAACAAGCAAAAGTCTTAAAATTATTCTAATATTTTCCAACACCCTCTATAATTCAACCACACTAATCTAAATACAATAAAAATGATATTAAATTAAGTGAGAACAGGAATAAACGATTTTTCTATTCCTTTACTGGCCTTTTACCACAATAAAATCTACAGTACCTTTCAATATTACTTTGTGTCACCAGACATTATCAATTTACAGTAATCAACACAAATATTACTTTCTAATATTAATTCCAGTACCTTTAGTGATGAAACAAAAAAAAGTGAGCTGGAGTGCTCCTTTCTGCACTACTTCTTTCCGACGACTTACTAACTTTGTTACATATTAAATTTTTTGTACTTCCCCTGCTTATAGCCTACATTTTACTCTATTTATTATATTGTTAGCAAAAATGTTACCTGTAACCATTTTGATGAGGAACTGTCTGACAAATTCGGCAGTGAAGCTCGCACCTGCCATGCAGGAGGATGTGGGTTCACAGCCGCGTCCGGTTATCATCGTCTGGTTTTTGGTTTTCCCTGGTTTCCCGACATCATTTCAGATGAATCCTTCAAAAGGCCGTGGCAGTATTCACTTTTATCTTATGATGCCCATTTAAACGTAGACAAGGCGTAAAGTACTAAGAAAAAAACTGCAGGAAAGTTCATGGAAAAAATCGGTTCATAGTACACATCAGCCTGCATAAAAACTAGATGATAGAAGTTTAGATATGAACCAGTCAGTACAATCGTCCAAACTGCACTAATTAGCACATCCTCGCTCTACACAATACAGAGAAGATTGAATGTAGTCAGTTGATTTGTTTAACCAAGTGAACCCGGTTAAGTGAGTGGATCAAAGCTTATATATTGTTGTCAACATCCCTTTTTGTAAACTAATACAAAGCCTACACCGTCTTGAATAACGAATCAGTGGATTGGATTTTTTTACCGACTTCTTCCATAGCATTCTCACTCTATATTAAAACACATTGTTCAACTACATGGGTGACCGGGATACAGTTTACCTCACCGCAGCGCCTGCGAGGGCGAGACGCAACCCGCCGTGTATAACAGACGCTTTGGTACCGGCAGCTCCAGGGGTTAGCTGTTACCGAGGTAATTTAATTCCTATATAAACAGTAATTCGTATCACATAATTTCAAACAAAACATTCAATATGATTACATTCTGACAGCAAATATTGTATTCAGTCGGGTGTTGTAAATAAGTCTACAATAATAAACTTCACTGAGTTTTTAATTAATTTTAATGAAACCCATGAATTCATAAATGAATGATATGTTTTGAAGGTATTGCAAGAGAAGGTTAAAAGTGCGAGTTTTTCTGAATTTATTGGTAAAAAATTAAATAGTGATGAACATCGTAAGACACGTAAGAGTTCTAATTGATGTGCGCCGCTCTTCTTAATTTGGTTTGTCAGTGATGTTGGTGTGCCAGCAGGTGTGTCGTACCCGCCCCCGAGCCCGCCCCGAGGCTCTCTGCGGCGCACGATGCCGGTACCGCAGTCGCGCAACCCTCCACTCGTCAAGACCAGCCACATCACCAGCCCTCACGACGGGCTGCTGCTGCTGCCGCTGCACAACACCACGGGTAACTACACCAAACAACTGTCGGCTCGAGGTCATAGTCCCACCGCACCTCACCACCCCTCTCTCAGCAGACCACCGTGTCCAGGTACACGAGTCGCAAACTTGTCAGTGAGCACTCCTCCCCTTCGAGTGCAGGTGTGGGCAGCAGAGTGGGGATAGAGCGAAATGACCTTGAGCCGCCTATGTTAAGTAAACACACTATGGCGTTAAGTTAAAGCACTGCTCTACAACAACTGGTTATATACGAAAATGCCATGCATATCGTAAACTGCAAGTTTAGTCCAGCTTGATAGTCTCGTTCTGGGGAATTCTCTTTCTGATAACTCCAGTAACCCTCCATTTATTTTTAATTCCATGTACATGGTGGTATTGGAAAGGAAAAAAAGGTTAGAAATTCACTGTAGTTTCCCTATGAGAGAGTAAGAACTAACATAACAGAACAACACTGTATTAAAGTAGAAAATAATCCTGTAGCTGAAAAAGGGGACTGTTGTGTAATGATAACCCAACAACAAACATATTTTAATATTCTATAGTTCGAAACAGATGTTTGTATTCGTTCAATGAACAAACGCAAAAACCTTCTGCAATGTTAGCTCTACAGCTCTTACTGAGCTTGATTCCATTATTCATAGTTACGTGAAGTTAGTTAAAGCGAATGCTAGATCCCAATTTATAGGTCGAATCTTGAAGAACTGTGACGTTTATACTAAGTATATGGCGTATAAAACGGAAATAATCTATAGAGTTGAAACAGTGCTATTAATGTAATTGTTCATGTTGTTCAGTTCTACAGTGGAGCATATCTAAAACTGGAAACGATATAACCATCCACCCAAATTATTTTGAAGAAAATTACTGCCTATCACAGTGGTTCAAATGATCGGCATGCTCGTGGAACACTTTGTCACGAACATATTAGAAAAAAAATAAAAATACAAATTTCTATCACTGGTGATTCTTATTGATTCTTAGTTAGTGCATATAATTAAAGATGCCTTGTGTTGCCACTATATCAGGTGAGGACTCTGTCGGCGCTGAAGGTTTTGAAGATGGACGCAGTGTATCGCCTCAACAAAGACCACTGCGACAACAGCAGCAACAGTCTGGCAAGAGACTGTCGAGGCAGGACAACAGGAGGTACCGCACTGCAGGGGAGATTGACGATATCAAGGTAAGAGCAATGCTACCACTGCCAATGGTTAGGTCGCACAGCTGATACAATTTCACGAGAAACTCTAAACTAAATCTAAAAAATGTAGATCTCAAGATTAGCTAACTTGCATTATAATAATTTTTTATATCACTACACTTTTTACTTAATAATACACTTTTCAGATTATACATTTCTATTTTTATCATACTTAAACCCTCCAATAAATCGTTTGTAGACTGGCTCTTCTTGCTGTCTGTATCTCGCTGAATTTCAATGGATTTATATCCAAAGATTCTGCTTCACCAATGCAGGTAGTGCCAATACAACTCTTCGATTTCGACAGAGATTATAGTGCAGCTTTCTACTCAAATATAAATTAATCACAGAAATTGTATAAAGAAATTTAAAATTGAAGACAAATGTGTATTACCTTACAACCTGGAGTTCTGAATTCCCATCCACTCGAATGTAGTTTCTGTCGGACTATTTTCTCTTTTAATTGTCTTATGCCATGGAGACATGTCAGGGGGTGGGCGCTAAGATATCTCATGGGGTACAAAGACGTATTGGGGAGGGCGAAGATATGTCATGGGGGCGCAAAGACGTGGTATGGGGTCATGAAGACATATTAGAGGGTACAAAGACATGTCAGGGTTGAGAAGGCATACTAGGGGGCATAAAATTATCTGAGAGGGTGCAAAGACATGTTAGAGGCCGCAAAGACATGTTAGGGGGCATGAAGATATGTTAGTAAAATGAAGATATGTCAAAGGAGGAACCAAAACATGCCTGGGGTGAGGAAACATGTTAGGGAATTGTGAAAACATGTTAGGGGCCGTGAAGACACGTTAGGATAACAAAGTCATGTCAAGAGGCGCCAAGACATGTTAGAGCGGATGAAGATATGGCAGGGTGCGCAAAGACATGTCATGCACAAGCGAAAAAATGTTAGTGGGTCGCAAAGACTTGTTAGGGGGCCTGAAGACAAGTTAGATGAAACTCCGACATGTCATGGGGAACGAAGACGTGGCAGGGTTTCAGGAAGACATGTTAGGGGGACGCGAAGACATGTTAACTGTCCTTGTGGACAATACCGTAGCGGTACAGTCACAAGTACTATGTCTCCTTCACTGCCTCTTAAAGTTGAACATCATATACTTAATAGTTTCCTTTAAGATGTAATTGTTAGGACTGCGAAGTAGGCGTTTACCTTCTTAACAGTAAAATTGTGGTGCCGGAAGTGCTTGGGAACTTCTGTTTGATGGAATGGAGACTTCTCTTTTGACGCAATATGGGGGTGGTAAGAAAAAACTTTGGAAAGCTTTACTCTGGATGGAGGATTTAAAAGCTTGCAACAGTCTATTTTAATTTATATACTTCATTAAAGGTCTTTGTTTAACTTTTTAATGGCGGAAATTAAATGAATTTTCTGAAAGAACGAAAAATTGTCTTAGGATGACTGTATCATAATTATTTTCTAAACGAATTCATATAAAGTTGGTGTTTCTCCCCTCCCTCGAGATATTTCAGTTGGTAGATAATCAATACAAAACAAAACAACACTTTCGATGGATATCTGGGTATCCAACGTTCGTTTTAAGACAATTGAGACATGCTGATTCAGAATATGCAAACCGTTTGTCTCTATCACCCACCGTTCTTGAGAGATAAGACATTAACCAATTATAGATGTTTAACATAGTATCACGGCAATCAACTCACAGACAAAAGTTTCAGAAGAGCACTTATTACTTCATGTAGTACTAATGAACACATGCTATATAGGTCAATCCAGTTGAAGGTGTAATACAAATATAAAACACATACATACAAAATAAACATCGATATTTTACAGTGAGTAAAGTTTGAATTTGTTGGCTGTAGACTTGCGTATGTGCTGAGCATTTGGCATCTCGCGCTGAAGCGTGCAGCAGTAATCAGCCAACATTGCTGCACTCCATCGGCTCTGATAGCGTGACTCCATCACCGAGATCATCATCATTATCGTTGGCGACCATCTCCAGTTTCCCGGGTGTGGTTTACGAGCCTTGGTGGTTATAGACGATTGTTTTCCACCTTTTCCTGTCCAGAGAAGTTTCTCTGTCTGTGATGTACTCCCAATTCCAGCCTCTTCTCTCTACGTCCTCCTTCAGTTGGTCTGTCCATCTTCTTCTTAGTCTTCCCACTGATCTTTTAAAAATTCAAAATCACCGAGATGTCCTGTACGGCTGTACGCACTAATGAACTTCTGCACAACATTCACATAGTCAGGAGATTTATAATTTCCAAGGAATTTGGCTACAACTAATTTGAATGCCATCCATGCATCTCTTTCAATATCACCCAGTAAGTCTTCGAAGTAGCTGTCAGCAATGATCTTTCTTATTTGTGGACCTATGAACACACCTTCTTTCTCTTTCGCATAACTCAACTTGTTGCACAGGTACCGAAAAGCATATGAGTTGTTATCTAGTGCCGTCGCGAAGTTGTTCATGAGCCCCAGCTTTACATGAAGTGGAGGCATGATAACTTTGTCACGCTCAACCGCGTAAGTTGCATACACATCTCAAACAGATGTACTGCGGTGTCCACGACTTACCACTATCCACCTTTGAATTAAAGTATGGTTCTTCAGAAATGGTGTAAAATTATTCCGATGGGATTTGTCTGTCAATTAGCCACACACGTAGCAAAACAAACCTGGTTAATTCATGCAACCTCTCGACGCCATTTTTTCCCATAAAATATGAAGCAGATAATTGAGGACGTGGGTTTTAGGGGGTATGTAGAAATGAAGAGGTTAGCACAGGATAGGAAGGGATGGAGGATTGCATCAAACCAGTCTAAAGACTGAAAACAGCAAAAAAAAATAAACAAATCTACATCTACATATATACTCTGCAATTCACAAAATTGTGGGTGGCAGAGGGTGCTCAGCACCAAAGCTAATCTCTTTGCTGTGCATTCCAATCCCTAATGGTACGAGGGAAAAAAGAATTCATATAAGAATCATTGCGGCACCTTATTTCTCTAATCTTATCATTCCTGTCATTCCGGCTCAAATAGGTTGGTGGACGAAGTATTTCACTACACTCAAAAGTGAAAGTGGGAGTACACATGTATACCAATAAGTTTAAACGAAACGTGTGTCGTCTATCTACCAGAGAATCCCAGCCTAGTCTACTAATCAGTTCTGTGACGCTTTCATGAGGACTATAGCAAGCGGTCACGAATCGAGCGGCTCTTCTCTGTACTTTCTCTATACTTTCGATCAAACCCTTACGAAACGGATCCCAAATGGCACAACAATAGTCCAAATGTGGACGCACAAGAGATTTGTACACTATCTCCTTTGTTTTTTCATTACAATTTTTCAAGATTCGACCTATGAATCGGAGCCTAGAATTTGTTCTACCTACTAACGAATTAATGTGTAAGCCCCATTTCATGTTCCTTTGTACTGTTACTCCAAAATATTTCATAGAATCGACCATATCAATAACTGTATTGTTTAACTCGTATTTCTGAACAATTGGATTCTTTTTGTTAGTTATGCTCACTGTCTTGCACTTTTTACAATTTAGAGTAAGTTGCCACTCAGCGCACCATGCCAAAATAATATCCAGATCACGCTGAATTTCTAAGCAATCGGCCAAATTCCTTACTTCCCTATAAATAACCGCATCATCAGCAAACAATCTAAAAAGGCTTTTCACTTTGTCTCCGATATCGTTTATAAAAATTAAGAAAAGAAGTGGTCCTATTACACTTCCTTGAGGTACCCCCGATGTAACATCTAGATTAGAAGAACTTTCTCCTTCAACGACGACATACTGCGACCGACCAGTTAGAAAATCCTTTATCCATTCACAAAGCTGATCCGATATACCGTACGCTCGAAGCTTCGCTAAAAGGCGGTTGTGTGGCACAGAGTCAAAGGCTTTCTGAAAATCTAAATGAAATAATAGTAGTACTGTCTCAAAAATATTTCAGTGTGTTATGTTAAGCGTAACTGTATTCAAAATAGACGAAAACGCAAATTGAATTGCATTACAATTGAAGAAATCATATTCGACCAAAGGTGTTCCATACAAATATGTATTTTTTATACATCTTCGAAATCTGATGTGATACTGCAGCATGGTTTTCAGATTTGAAATAAGCACGTAAAACTGCATTATAGAATGTAAACATGATGTCAGATTTCTACAGCTTGTTGGTATGTGATATCAGTGATTCTTTGCAACCTCCATCTCATCTCATCGTTATATGCGTTACTATTGTGACTGGCAGAAGCAGTACTCTGCTGACGCCTCACTCTGCAAGCGGCTCTCCTGGAACTGCGGGGATGCGAACCTGGGACCTGCCGACCACGACGACAGCTCCGACGCTCAACCACAACAACAACAGCAACAACAGGAGGCGGAAGACGACGACCTGCCACCACCGTTCACATTCGACGGTCAGTAAACTCGCCTGTGTCCAGTGTTGATTGGTTAACTTTCGGAGTTTCTTATTAAAACTGTGATTTCCGCTTTCAATTTCAGTAATTTAGTTTAAATAGCAACTAGATGACACATGTGAAATTTTCACAGAGTAAAATACAATGAATAGCGAGGTCGGTGGTTTGTATTAAGTTGAAAGAAGATACAGCTCATTTTGCCGATTTCACCAGGTGTATGCTATCCTCACCGGAATACAACTGAGCTCACAATGTATATCTATATCTCTGTAATAATGTGTTGCTATTTAGCGGTAACCCAGTCAATGCCAGCAAAGCTTCTGAACTGTCTCATATGCGTGACCTTGATAGTTAATACTTTTGCCATTTAAACACCAAATTCGGAAAAATTCCTTTCTTAATTTATCATGTAACCAAAGCAGAGAAATGATACCTCATTTATCGGATATGGTTAGTGATGAACAAAGATAAGTGGGTGGTCACAATATAAGATAATAAGATATTCCACTTACTTTTGTGGGATTCACGCCACTTTCAACGATGTTTTATTTCCAACGTTTCGGTGCCTAACCTGGGAACTTCATCAGGGCTGTTTAGAATTGGTGTATCCCTTCTGATGACTGGTCACACGACTCCATCGTTTTGTTTGACCAGGCTTAAGAAGGGATACACCAACTCTAAACAGATCTGATAAAGGCCCCACGTTGGGCGTCAAACCTTTGGAAATAAAACATCGTTGAAAGCAGCACGAGTCCCACAAAAGTAAGTGGAATATTTTACTATAGTCGGTGTCATGAAATTAGGCCTGCCAAGGTCACGTAGTCTCCACTGCCCGCACCAACCCTCTGTCCCTTGGTTGGGCCGGCGACATTGCCACATTAGCTTTTGCCGGTCGTCCATGCGTATCTTTACACGCGGTCGCTTTATTTCCTTAGTTTAAGGCCTATTCGAGTAATGTTAATGGTGGTGATGTTCAGGAACATAATCATGCAATTAGTGTATTAACAGACAGAAATAATATTCGCGAACCTGCAGGCTGCCTGGGCATTGGAAACCTAATTAAAATCATTGCAGCAGATTTAAAAGTATTTTAAGGAATATTACCAATAACTAATACGCAAAAAAAAAAAACTTTGATAAATTACTAACACTGACATGGAAGTATTTGTGGCAGTCATTTCTATGTATAATCGGTCCATTATATTTGATAAATTTATTTTCGTTTTGTCTTTGCTTTTGAAGATTTCTCGCGAAATTTGTCATGTATGGTCCATTGTGTACAATGACAATAATAATTCTTACAGAAGCTGAAAATAGATTTTCTGTGGAGGACAGGAAATATGTTTCTCAGTCGTAAACGAACCGACCGACCAGCCGGCATTGGAGCATGCGCTGCGCGCAATCATTCGCGCTATTATAAACTGTGAAACAATGCAAAAGGGGTTGTCTGAAGAGGCTTTCTCTGCTACCAGAATTAATTTCGGTATTTTCTTAGAAACTTTCTCGCTGGAAGTTATTACGTAAACAAATAATAGTAAGTGACAACATTTTACATTACACAGCCGAAACAACTAAGCGCTTCGTGTAATATTTTTTTTTTGTTCACATGCTTCCCTAATTAATGAATAGAATGTATTCGGTATGAGTCTGTTAACTTTCAGGAAGGCGCATAATTTTTTTTTAGTTATTTCTTATGGTTTTTATTGCTTTTTCTGTCGGTTGAAGTGAAAAAGTATTTTGATTTATAATTTTCATGGAAACAAATTACTATTTTTTTTTTAAAAACAGTCACACAAATGTTTGGAATTATAAAGCACATCACCTTGTTCCGCATGTTAAGTATTATGTTTTAGAAATTTTTTCGCTCTCATTACTGAAAGTTGATTTTTTTGCTGATTTGCAACACTGTTCGGATACTCCGTGACCTTCACAGGACTAAATTCGTGACTGCCACTATAACATGTTTAAAAAAGAATATATAAGATATAGAATTGAGAAGGAAACTGTTGCCTACCATGTAACAGTACAGAAACCCAGAAAGATGAACTTCTTTGGGTTCAATCACTGCGGATTTTGAGAAGGTGCCGATATTGCAGACTGCTGGTCGGCCCTTGCGGAGTGGCCCTCTCCTCCGGCGCGTCCTAGGTCACCGCCTCTGCCGCCCACGGCGCCACCGTCGCCCGTGCCCCCGGGACCCAGGTACAACACCCAGGCCTCTGCAGCCGACATGGCCGAGGCCATCAACTACGAGGTAAGCACGGACTGGCGTAACACCAGAACTCCATCACCGAATCCAGGGACGCTGTCGGCATTTGTTCTAACGACCCATTCCATTGTTGTAATATATATTGGTTAACTTTAAGTATCATCTAACTACAGGGTGTTTCAAAAACAATATACGTATTATAAAGTATTCTTTTGTCCAAACTATCGATCGCTGGGCCCCGGCTCGGCTATTGGAGAAACGAATACAGTCTAGTTTATTTAATAGCCGCTAGATGTCAGTCGTCTTGTGTTATTCTTGGTAACCGTCATATGTTTAAAATGACTACTCCACAGCAGAAATCATTTTGTGTTATCGAGTTTGCGAAGTGCAATTCCGTGATTACAGTGCAAGGACGTTTCAGGTTGAGGTACCAAATGCATCCTCCGAATGGGTGGAACATTCGTAGATGGTATCGACAGTTTGTAGATACCGGATGTGTATGTAAAGGAAAGAGTCCTGGCCGCCCTCGTGTTTCTGAGGCACATGTTGCGCGAATTCAAACTGCTTTCCAACGTAGTCCTTCAAAATTAACTCGTCGTGCCAGTCGGGAGTTACAACTACCTACAACAACAATTTGGCGTGTTTTGAGACATCGGTTGGTTATGAAGCCGTACAAGTTACAGTTGTTACAAGCTCTGCGTCCTGATGACAAACGGAAACGTGTGGCATTTTGTACCGAGATTCATGATGCTATTGACAATGATAACACTTTCGCACAACCCATCATTTTCAGTGATGAAGAGACTTTCCATGTTAGTGGTCAGGTAAACAAACACAAAGTTCGAATTAGGGGTCTACAGAACCCACATGCAGTCATTGAACATGTACAAAATTTGCCTACAGTCAATGTGTTTTGTGCGATATCCCGATCATCTGTTTACGGCCCATTCTTCTTTGATGGAAACACGGTTAACGGTCAGCAGTATCTCGCAAAAGTGCTTTTTTCCGAGGCTGCACGAAGACAAGTTCATTTTTCAACAAGACGGGGCACCCCCTCACCGGAGTCGCCAAGTGCGTGAATATCTGAACGAAACTCTACCGAACTGTTGGATTGGTCGTCAAGGAGCTGGCGACTTAGCATGCATCAGCTGGGCTCCACGGTCACCGGATTTGACACCCTGTGACTTCTTCCTGTGGGGTTTCATTAAAGACAACGTTTATGTACCACCACTCCCACAGAACCTTGAGGACTTGAGGAACCGGATCCGTACTGCCGTAACATCAGTGATGAAGGACATGCTTGCCCGAGTATGGGAGGAATTTGAGTATCGATGTGATATTGTTCGTGTGGCTGATGGAGGACATATTGAACATCTGTAATCTGAACTTAAGAGGTTCGTAAATATGTGTGTAAAGTTTCATATTCGTATGTCTTACAGTTTAATAAATCTATGCATTCGAAATATGTATATTCTTTTTGAAACACCCTGTATTATAAATCTGTAAGCAAGCTGAATGTGTTTCATTATTTGAATTTTTTGAGCTAATGGCCCCAAATCAAAATCTGCAGAAATAGCTAATTACTTATGTGTACCAAGGGACAGAGGAAATAATTAAATACATTTTTAGAAAGGTAATTATGATGCATGGATCACATTGTAGTTGAGATCTTCACTTCTTTCAGGAAAACTGACAAAAAAAATCACACAACCCTTGTTTTAGGATCATGTTTCGTTTCTTGACTTCGGCTATTTATGTAATATGCTGTCCGATATTTAAAACACTAAAATTAACGGAATATGTGAATCAAACATATCAAGTAATATATGATTTACTGGAAGCATAGTCACCGAGATTATTAACATCTTTGGCATTAACAAAATTTTTGTCAGGTAGCCTACGACATGTTTTGCAATACTCGCTGAATGCTGTACAATGTTAATTAAAAACGTTAAACGGATCTCAAAGAAAGATGCGTACAACAAACATCAACAGATAACAGTATGTATTTCATATGTGTAAATATTTATAGTATCGCACAAGGTACATGTGTACAAATTTTGGCTGCTGTTCAAACCGCAGCCAGTAGACTAAACTTTCAAATGTGTTAATTTAATTTGGATGTGCACTCAAGTCTGGTAATAGCGAATGCACCTTCTTGAGAAGATCTTGTCTGTATCCGAGCTTGCTTGAAAATTCTTGACACTTCATGGAAAAGCTTATTAATATAACAACATAGCTTGAACTGTTTCTGTGCTCATTTTGGATCTATGTGATGTTCACATTCAGGAGAAAACTTTCTCTACAGATGCATTACTACCAGGAAGACACAAAAACAGATCTATCTTGCAAAGCTGAACAAAGGGGCCATTTGTTTGAAAAATGTGAAATGAAATATAACAATAGCTACCTGTAGCACAAAAGTACATATATTGAGTGCAGAACTTTCTACTTATTTCAAAGAGGATCGCAGACAGCTCTGCTGTACACAGCAAGGAGACATGATTTTCCAAAGATGTTGTGTCCAAGATACAGCATCTTTTCTTATTCCAGCGTAGGTAGACGGAAAGAAGTGTGCTTCGTAAACAATTCGTAATAATTTGTTGTGGAATGAACATATTTAGAAGGTAATTGGGAAAGCAACTCATATGCTCGATTTCTAGGTCATAATTTAAAACAGAAGAACACAAGAAGTTAAATCGATTGCATACAAAGTTCTAGGCAAATGCCAGAATGGTTGCTCCTGCCAACCCGTATATCCCTTTCTATGCACAAATGGTCACACATCAGGATAGGTACAATGCACCCTCCACGCCACCCAGTTTTAGTGAATCGCGGAGTAGTAGTGATAATAATAATACTTTACACAAATTCAAGCTTAACAAAGAGACCAACAGACATGTTAAGGACAGATTTCAATCTTCTGCAAACGTATATGTTGAAGGATATACATCCCATATGCCTGTGGTACCACCATTTCTTGAAATGCACCCTAGTTTGTTAGATATTCACATGCAAAATATACTGACATCTTTTATATAACAAAGTAGTTACACACAGGGGTGGATCCAGGATTTTGGTTTGGGAGGGTCTTGAGCGGACTTTGGTTTGGGGGGGGGGGGCTTGGTGTGAGTGAATTTTGGTTTTGGGGGGGGGGGGCTTGAGTCGGGCAAGGGGTAGTCTTCATATTCTCTTTGGGTCTGGAATCCGAAGAGCTAAAAAAAAAAGTCTCCAAAACTACAATTTTGGGGGTGGTCCTAGAAACTTTTGGGGAGAGGGGCCTCGAGTCCCCTAGCCCCTTCCCCTGGATCCGCCCCTGGTTACACAGTAATTTCAAGTGGCGACATGGTCTAGGAACTAAGGTGCCCACTCTGTAATTTTCAGACTCATGTTCAAAATTCCATAACAACAAATATGTTTTTATCTTCAGATATTTTTGATCATAATTATTTCTATTTGATTTCAACTTCTTTTACATACTTTTACTGCGTGAAACAAAATTTAAAATAAATCACACTAGTTTTTCCAGAAATTTTTTTTTTTTTTTTTTTTTTTTTTTTTTTTTTTTTTTTTTTTTTTTTTTTTTTTTTTTTTTTTTCGAAATGAAGTCTTCACGGGTCTGCTGTCAGATTGTGTTGACGCCTGCAAAGTCTCCATTATTACATTTTTTTTCACTTTTTGTTATTAAATTCATTGTTTTGATAAATATCTAGTAAAATAGATAAATCGTTATTTATTTTTTACTTTATTTTATTTTGGTCATTTCTATACATCTCTAATGTCAAGAAATATTTTAAATGAAATACGTAACATCAAGAAGGTTATATTTTCTACAAACAATATGTTTAATTCCGTATAATGGTGGCACGTAAATTGTAGAAAATGAATTAATATTTGTGTCGAAAAATGGTCGAAATGGTCAAGTGAGCACAGATGCTTATAAATCTTGCAAAATGCTTTTGTCAGATTCGATTTTACTAATATATTCACCCCCTGATCTAATTTCTTCAATGGATGGGGGTGAGGCATATTATAGACATTGTTGATATCTTAGATGAAATTGCATTTGTTGTGTGTATTATAATTATGTAATGTGGTTTCTTTTTAAATATTTTTTCTTACAATAAAAGTATGGAATGTAGTAACATATGGACAGACGATAGGAGGAGACAGCAAAGTGAGAGGATAAAGAACTATTGGAAGTCAAGAAAAGAAGCATCGAAATGAATGCACGGGATTACTTTTCGTGGTCCTTAGATGGCCGATATCGAAGAGAAGAAAAGTATGGAAGTGAACTTCAAATCAAATTATTATAATGATGCTCAATAATATCTAAAAAAAAAAATGTTTGATACTGCAGGGATCTGAACCCAACTCCTAAAATTACAGAGCAGCCACTTGAATTTATAGGGAAATTATTTTGTTATATAAAAGACATTGGTATTTTTTGCATGTGAATATTTCAAATACTAGGGCACATTTCAAGAAACGATAGTCCCGACAATGACCGACTCAATAGCCAAGTTGCTGTGCAAATGCAAATTGACAGCATGGATTTTTATATTCGAACACTGCAAACCTGTTTATTTGTCCAGCTTCTGTACCAAGTTGTTCTTTTACCACATCAGTCATCAGAAATTGGTTCCCAGTTTGGAAAATACTACCCATATATCCTGGAGAATAAATAATGAGTTAATTACACTCAGGATTTTTGGGTACTGCCACTTTTTTGGCTGACCTACTGCAGTCTTCTTACTATATTTGTTTACGTATTTCTAGGCAAAGAGTGCCAAGCATCATAGAATACTACCCTGCTTCTTGGAGAAATTGTTGCTATTCTTTGAAATTTTTGTTGCCTCCTAGACTCGCCAATGCCGTCATGTCTTCTTGCCACATGTTCTCAGATTTGATCACATACCCAGAGTTGATGGCATACTGAACTACAGCTGATCTGTTGTTTTGCTTTTAATTTAATTTAAAACTTGTGATGCACACTTCAGTGGCAATTTTTGCTACACACATATTTTCTCTTTCCTGCACCCACCTACTTTTGTCCTCTACAAATTTAAACTTTAGATTGTTTCAACATTTTTGGCAAATCATTCATCAATTCTCGTGGTAACTTATTACAATCCCTGACACCCTTACCTACAAAAGAAAATATTTCCACATTCTAGTGCCTGAAATCAAGTACCAGCTTGTGGTCATGGTCATCTTTCCCTTCCATGCGTTACTTTTAATTCTTACACCAATATCTTTCCACGCCTCATCATCAAAATACACCTTGTACACCTTCCTCCTGTCTTCCAATGAATCCCATTCCAGATCATTTACCATATCGGTCACCGATTATGTTTTGCGGTAATTTCGAGAGGAAAATCTAGCAGCCCTTTTTTGTATAGCCTCCAACATATGGCTTTACCCAAAAAACCTACATTGCTGAGGAAACCTATTTTATCTGTAAATTCCACATTGTTATCTTAAGGTTTCTTCATTTTTCTTCCATCTTATTGGTTAATTCAGAGTCGCCTGCTGGTATTTGTTCATAACTAGTTTAAACTGTTAATTTCTTTAATGTATCAAAAGATAACGGATACCAATTTAAGATGAAAATTAGTACATAGGAAGAAATCTGCACTTACTACACTCAATGATAGAGCAGCATTGACACATAAATAAGATACAGACACACATTAAACACTGAAAATTGTTGGTGTATACTTTTTTATCAACAGACCAACAGTATATTCCCAGACCGCTCTATACTCTGATGATCAGTTCGTCCACATGTTTTATGGGTAACACTGAAGTAAGCAGTGCTTCCACAGAGCCCAGAGTGCGAGTAATGATGCTCTGGTCTGGTATACAGAAGGACTGGGTTCAAATCCCTATGTGGCCATCCAAATAACCGTTTTCCACAATTTCAAAAAATCATTTCATCTGAATGCCAGGATTGTTCCTCCTAAAAGCCATGGCCAAATTCATTTCTGTTACTTGTCCCCATCCTGTCACAGCTGTACTGATGTCAATCTGTTGTAAAACCAAAATCAAACTCAGAAATACCTCAGTCATTCAACTTCATTAATATCAGCTTGACATTAAGTTTAAAATTATGCTCTATTTTATACCAGCTTGACATTAATATGGCAACATAAGGAGCTATTTCGGTATTAAGGTGACTTTAAGATGTCTTTTTTTAATGTTTGGTCCTGTAACAGAATGCTTTTATAGTTCTTATTATAATGTGGCATTTTGAGGAATATCAGATAATTATTATACTTAATAACAAGAAGGAGTACAAGCACTTTATCATGGAAATGTTTGCTGTATTTTGCTATATTTTGTTACCAAATCTATTTGAATAAGCTTATAAAAATTCAAACTTTTCTGCTTTGTGGTAAGAAGTAATAAAGAAAAATTAATGTTTGAGGTGACGCGGCCTCCCGCGGTACCCCCACGCGTGGGGCCGTCCACCCCCGAGCAGAGGCACCTGCGACTGCACAGGATGAAGGACGCGCTCGTCCTGGATACCACCGACGACGGCAGCACGTGAGTCACAAGTTACAGTAGCGACACATCTAATACTAACACCAACTTCTAATTGCACCTGGAAGATAAATGAGCTTAGGATGTACCTGTATAGCTGCCACAGTATTACATTCAGCTCTTACAAGAATGTGGGATAGCCTCAGAAGGTAATCCTGTGAATATTTTGATCCTTCAACCAGCTGCCCAGATTTGAACTTGCTTTCCCAAAAACATTCCAGGTTGGGATGGTTTCCTCGGGAAAAAAGTGGCATGCCTTAATTCCTTCCCCATCCCTTGTTTCTCTTGCAGCTACTGGTCACAATGTTGACAAGATTGCTGCACCTATACTTGTACTTTTTATTCAATATCATTTTTTTGTATTAAAACTGAGCCTGGTAATGTTTGGGCCTCACATTTCAGAGGACACAGGTTCAAATTAATATCTGGACATGCAGATATCAGTTTTCTGAAATTACTCCAGGCAAATACCAGGATAGTTCTTCCAAAAGGCTATGGCTAAATTCCTTACCATTAGTCACCTCCCATCCTCAAATGACCTCAACGTTGATACAAAGTACAAAGCTTGTAAGGGGGGGAAATCGCCATTACAGATATACTGGGTGGTTATAATTAAACTTTCCCTATTTAACACACTAACACACGGAAACTAATTACCATACAAGTACCAAACTTGGTAGCATTAATGTCCAGAGTATGGGGTGCATGATTTCCATGTCTCACCGTCCAGTTCCAACTACGGCCACCAGATGCCGTGATCAGTCATCGTTATTCGAAACACATTTGGAAATGATCGAATTGTCAGCCGATCATTTCTAAATGGTTGGCCGGCACTATCACCTGACCCGACTCCCTGTGATTTCTGGTTGTGGGGCTACCTGAAGGACCAGGGTTTACCACACATGTGCTGATCTGAAGCGCAGCATATCAAGAGAGGTAGCCAGCATACCTACAGACATGCTTCATTCTTTTGTGCAGAATGCCATCCTGTGCTTTGAGACTCTTCTGGGCACTGGTGGGTGCCATATTGAGCCCCTTTTGTGGCAGTAATGGTACAGGAATGTAATTATTTCTCTTCTCCCTGTCCTTGACATTAATGCTACCAAGTTTGGTACTTGTATGGTTATTAGTTTCCGTGTTATAACGTCTTAAATAGGGAAAGTTTGATTATAATCACCTGGTATTTTGAAGCAGCTTCTATAAAAACTTGATCCAATTCCTGAAAAGGAAACGTTTGCGCTCTGTCATGCGTGGATCCAACTGCTAGTTCACTTTGTGGTCCTGCCTTCCCTTCCAGGTACTACTAATAAAAACCCAGTCACCAACAATGTATGCCTTATTCTCTACCACAACTTCAGCAGCGTAGGAGCTTGAGTACTAGCTCCACGTCGCTGGTTCGAGTCCGGCTGCAGGCGTGGGTGTTTAAGTGTTGTCTCTGTGAATGTCATGTCTGTCCTGTGGTGTGTATGGCTGGTTGGGAAAATGATACTGGAAGAAATTGTAAACACTGGATCATGCATAATCACTGCTTAGTTGGCTGCATGATCTCTGATGCATTCCAACTCATCTTCTTCTTTCTTTGAATAACCATTTTAGAGGGTACAATAAATAAATATTTATGCCTACTTGTGCCCATAATTCTTTCATCTTCTGCGAGCGCATTTCCTTCCCTTCCAGTGTCCGTTTTTTTCCTTCTTTCCTGGAAAACCTGTTATATGAGTTTATTTTCTGAAATACGTGTTGTCGATAAGTGATCCTCTATTGATTCCAGCATCTTGTATATCTTTTTCTATTTCCTGGGACCGTGGGGGTTTTGGGTTTGTAGCTGTTTATCTTCTTCATTATATCAACTGCGTGGCTCGGTCTAGGGGTAGGAGGGGTTGGCTGGAAAGCTACGCTGGGAGGGGGATTCCGAGCCAGGCACGTAGCTTTTTCGTTCATATGATTAGGCACAATTAAAATAAGGTGCAGAACACACAACAGCATATGAATACTTATTTCCGTTATTTAATTATCTTGGTACATAATTTATGATATTCTAACAAGAGAAAGTAGTCAAAAATGTCTTCAGAATCCAATAGTAAAAAAGGCTACATGTTATGTTGGAGGGGGAGGGGCAAAAGCTACATCAGACTACATTGGGGGGGGGGGGGAAGGGGGTTCACAGGAGGCCAAAATGGAGCTACTTGGTTTACGGACGCTCCCTTAGATATTTTTAAAAAAATTTGGCATACAGTTGATTGAACATTTTCACATGCAACTGAATTCTTTCTTGCTGCCAAATGATTTTAGTATTGTAAGTATTTATTGCTAGTTTCTGCTTTAGTCATTCATGTTTTTAGATGTGTATTAACTAACAGTAAATAAATCTAGCTGCCGTCATCTGACTCCTGTTATGTTGGAAAACATGTAAATCAATTAAATATGCATAGTTACGTAACCAGAAATCATTATTATTATTTTTAACAATAACATTATGTAGTACCTCTACAACAGGGACTGAAGAGGCTTCACTAATTCTATTTTGTTTGAATGATGTTGCAGGAATGTCTGACCAAGCTGTGTAGTGAGATGCCTTTTCCTGCATGACGGAAGCTGCGAATTTGTCTTCGAACTGACAACAGCTGCAACCGGAAGCTGAACAGCTTCCCTTTCTATTAGTATTGATGTAAAGCTAAATACTTTACTAACATCCATATCGTTTAGCTGATGACTGGGAGCGACTCTTCACTAAAGATCACTACAAAGGACTGAGATTGAAACTGGGACATACAGAAATTGGAAGAATTGAATATTTGTCTGAAATGATTTCACTGTAAAACTGATAACTGAGGTTATAATCACAGCAGGAAATTCTGAGAGAATAGGCATTGGCTACAATAAATGCTGGTTTAGTTCCTTTTTTGTTAGATATTGGTATTTATTATGTATTTTTAGTTTAGTTTAACACAATTATATAATCACACATTGTTTTATATCTGAGTAATGTTTCTAATTCTTAATTGTTTACATAAGTTTATATGAAATCTTTTTTATGAAGGACTAGCAATTGTGATAACAGTGCAAAATTCTGGTATATTTATTATGCTGCCTGTTATGAAATAGTTTTTGCACCATGCGAAAAGAACAATAGATCTCCCCAACCAAGATTCTGGCCTGCAAAATCTGGTTGTTAAAAGTATATTTCTGTACTTCATGGAACTTGCATGGAAATCACGTTGGTGAAAAGTCTAATACTCGTTTGATAGCATACCAGACGGCCTACAAGAGTGTTACTAAGAAAAAAAAGTCCTCAGCTTGACTGGGGTTTCAATAAATCATTGAATTTATCAATCACTACATTGTCAGAAAAACATCTTCGTCATATCTAGTAATACTAGCAGCTATGAAATGTGGAATTTAATGAATATTTAGTGGCATTCACTCTCTACTGACAAACGTAAGTTTTCTGAGATACTTTGTAAATTTATTTGTCACTAAAATGTAAGATAATTGGGATCCACATTTCCGAACTTTTTGTATGCAGTAAACTACTGATTCACTTGGAAATCATTTTCTAACTACTGAAAATTCAGTAGGGGACTGAGAAGGAAATTACTTGTGGGATCAATGGAGAAAGCGATATAGATGAAACTTTTTACAGACTTAAACAGAATTTTAATTAAAACGTTTAGGAGTATGATTATCATAAACAGAGTCTCTAAATTTCGGCAGTTGACAAGTTCGATGCTGCCGTTTTTACAGTATCTTTTCTGATAAGTAATAGTTGGTTATCAGTCTCAAGTGATATTGTTTGAAAAAAACTGACAAAAATATCAATGTTGAGAAAAAAAAATCCACCTTTATGGATTAGATAATATAATTTATTTTCTTACTTCAGTTTTAGACAATGGTATTGATGTTTAAAGGCCTAAGTCAGCTGAGCTGTTAATTAAAAATTAAATGTCTTTAAAATTTGTTCATACTATGAGTAAGAAAAGTATCTTTTATAATATCACAGAGTTATTGGTGTTGTAGCCTTCTGTTGCCATATTTGGTAACAATACTAACTTTTGTTTTCTGGGTAATGCTGCGTACAAATTTGATGACACAAAGATGAAGTGTAGAAAAGACAAACAGTGGTGTCCTAGATAAGTGGTGGAAGCATAAGCGATATTTTCAATGAATACAGGTTATGCTCTTTGCTTGATTATGTAAACAAAGCATATCATAAAAGGTTGCATAGAAAAAGCTCAGTCACTGAAGTAAAAATGTGGCATTACCTAGAAAACCAAGGTGGTTTTACTACGCAGTTATTGCCGACTTGTTTCAAATTATGTACACATTATCTGTAAATGTACAGTACTTTCACTAGTCCTATAACTAATAATACACAATATATCTTACAATAATTAATATTTTCGATGCTGGCTGCTTAGTAAAGGAATTAATGGATGTTTCAATGTATTTCATGCCAGACTCTTCAGAGACAAAAGCTGGAAAATACATCATAGGCTGTCTTATCCACTGGCGTTAATAACTTTTATACTGTTATTTCTAAGAGAATACAAAAGTTTAACTAATTTATTTTATCTAAAGATCCCAGGAGAGTCAAAGACATGAGTATGTATGAATGTCAGCACCTACGTATATAATACTTACCGAGTGCCTGATTTCAACATGTAAACAAAATGACATCGGCCTGAAATATAAGCAAAGGACCTTAACAAATACTATATTTAAGATTTCTCTACTAGTATCTTAGACGGTCGGAAGACGCTCTTGCCTTAGTTCTAAAAGTCAC
Source organism: Vandiemenella viatica (assembly GCA_031002005.1). NCBI lineage: Eukaryota > Metazoa > Arthropoda > Insecta > Orthoptera > Morabidae > Vandiemenella > Vandiemenella viatica. The sequence goes on from JARYHS010007075.1 coordinate 14,199,426, forward strand.
TTTTTGATCAAACTAGTCTGTGTAAATAAAAAAAAAAAATCGCACAATGTAATCTGTGTTGTAGGACCAAAGAATTTAATCTAAAAGATGTACCAATTTTAAACATATGTCTGCATGTACATTGCAGCAGGCATGTACAGCAATACAAGCTATATTTTAAGACAGTTCTTGTGTGTGTGTGTGTGTGTTTGTATATATATTTATAAGCTTTAAGGAAAATGTAAAAATGTAGTATTTATTTATCAGTTTGTAAATTGTCCGAGGACCACATCGGAGCGGAGATTATTCTAAACGTGTGATCGAGGAACTGTTTGGGGTTTGTTGCTGTTTTATGTAGTTTTTTTGACAACTCTGTTCCTGTTATTTCTGACCAGAAATATATTAAGGCTGTTCCGCTTCTTAGAGCTACTCTACAGTAGATGCTGCAAGAATTGTTTCATAGCATTTTTTGATACTACTACCAAATGAAGATAAACCCATATCTTACTGTCTGTTTAATTGAATGGAATATTTCATGGCAACAAATCAATAAAAAAATTTCCCAGGATTCTAGCTGGGACAGTGCAAAAACTTGTGGCATTTCAATAATTGTCTTTACCAGATGCCGAGAATCTGAAAACTAGTGTATTCTTAATCCTTCTCAAATGTCAGGCGCCATTTGAACAAGAGATCAAAATGATATTTACCACCTCAGATTTCATAAAACCACCCAAATAAAGCTCTCCTAAATGCTACATGAATGGCCTCCAATTTCCAATAGTGGTGGTTCTGCCAATTATTCTACATAACTAAGCTGAAAGATTAAATGAATTCTTCACTGGACTCCAGCCAGATAGCTTCGTAAAAATACAACGTTTTGACAACCGGCTCAGTTGTCTTCGTCAGGTCTATTACTTCAGATATTGTTAACTGAAATCACAAACTCGACTATAGACTTGGTTTATAGCATTACAGGCTATGCCGCGTCATTTATTGGATAATTTATCCATGCTTTCGGCTGTTATACTCCAGCCTTCTTCAGAGAAACTGTTTATATTTACGTTCACATAGCAACAGTCGCCAAGCATTGCAGAGGAAAAGCTGCAATCTTCGTTGGTGTTGTTGGAATGCCTTATGATTTCTGCTGCCTCTTTCACCCGTCGGGGCCACCACTGGTCTTCTCTCCACAGTAGCCTCGTGTCTTGAAATTTTATTTCGTGCCCGGTGTCAATAGCATGGCGAACGATGGCGGATTTGTCGCTGTTGTTATATTTGTAGTGGCGGATATGTTATTTAAGTCTCTGCGCCACAGTGCGACCTGTCTCACCGATGTATACACTGCCACAGCTGCAGGGGATTTCGTTAACACCCGTAAGCTGGTGTGGGTGTAATCGGTCCTTTACCCTGGATAGTGACTGGCCAAGTTTGCAGTGAGCTTTATACACGATTCGCACCTCCACCCGCTTAAACAGTTTCCCAATCCCGTCAGTTATGCCACGTATGTATGGAAGACAGGCGAATTTTCTTGGCACATTGGTATCTTGAGATAAGCTGACATCTTCCGTGGGTTTTTTAGGTCTTAAAACCCTTCTGATGTCTGATTCACTATAGGCGTTGGCTCGGAATATTTTTGTAAGAGTCTCCACTTCTTCCTTCAGACTTTCCGAGTAGACAGGTTCAGATCTTTGCTTCTACTGTGCTGCCATTGGACAGTTCTGCAAGTGTCTGTAGATGTGATCCGATTTTCGCCGGCTGCTATGCCAGTCTAGTTTGTGATTTCAGGTAACAATATCTGAAGTAATAGACCTGACGAAGACAACCGAGTCGGTTGTCGAAACGTTGTCTTTTTACGACGCTATCTGGCTGAACTCCTGTGATGAATTCATTTCGTCAATACGCCGGGAAATTCTCCACTCACATATAAGCTGAAAGATGACTTACCACAAGCTTTCACTCAATTTCAGGCATCAGGGTGGGGGAAAATTATCTTTTGTAAGTAAGGGGACCAGGGATTGGATTAAATTACCAAGAGAAATTATGAATAATTTACCAAAGTTCTAAAATAATTTAAAGTAGAGATTAGTAGAGGGAAAAAGTACGAGGGCGGTCTGAAAAATTCTAGGCCTAAAAATATAAAACCAATTTGATATTTACCAAATCATTTTTATTTCTCAATATAGTCTCTCTGAACACTGATACACTTAGTCCAACAATGTTCCAAGTTCATTATACTATCCCTGAAGTGACTTTCTGGAAGGCCTGTAAAATATCCATCTACAGCTGCAATCACCTCCTCATTTGAAGAAAAACGCTGACCAGCAAGAAAATTTTTGAATTTTGGGAATAGATAGAAGTCGGAGGGAGCCAAATCTGGGGAATAAGGTGGATGCTCCAACACGTCGTAGTGCAGATCTCTTAATTTTCCCATTGCCAAAAGACTCATGTGGACAGGTGCATTGTCCTGATGAAAGATGAATTTATTCTTCCACAAACTGAGCCTTTTCCTACGAATTTTTCCATCCAGGTGTCTAAAAGTTCGGAATAGTATTGTACATTTATTGTTTTACCATTTTCAAGGTAATCAATGAACAACACATGTTTAGCATCCCAAAAAACTGATGCCGCCGTCACCTTCCCTGCCGATGAAACTGACTTTTCCTTCTTCCGACCTGAACAACCAGCTTCTGTCCACTGCTTTGACTGCAGTTTTGATTCTGCCGTGTAGTGGTGAACCCATGTCCCATCCATAGTTATGAATCGATGCACAAAATCAGTTTTGTTTTTGTTGAAACGCTCCAAACACTGTTCAGAAATTCACATGCAGATGCGCTTTTGATCAACAGTGAGCAAATGCGGCACCCATCTTGCAGAAAGCTTCTTCATTTTCAATACTTCATGCAAAATGTATCCCACATGTTCTTTTGATATCCCTACAGTCTCAGCAATCTCACGCACTTTTATTCGTCGATCATCCAAAACCATATCGTGCACTTTCTGGATTATTTCTGGAGCCGTTGCACTTTTCGGACGTGCTTCGCGTTCATCATCTTCGAGACTGCTACGGCCACGTTTGAACTCAGCAGCCCATTTCTTAACTGTCGAATATGAAGGAGAAGAGTCCCCATACACTTTTACAAATCATCTGTGGATCTCGGATGGCATTAAACCTTATTTTACAAAGAATTTTGTAACTGCACGATACTCGAGTTTTTCCATCTCTGGTACAACTCCGCACCGCGCCTGCATCAAACAACTGTACAGACCAAACTACAGTGTAGAAAGACTTGCAATTTCTTGCAGGTGCGTCTGACACATGCACCAACTTGCACAGAAAAAATCACATGGGTACTACTGCCATTTATGGTCGAGGCCGAGAACTTCTCAGACAGCCCTCGTAGATGGGAAACGGAAAGGAGAAAATGGGTGTATATGGAAACTGCCACTGGAGCGTACACTCCACCGAAATTAAATTAAAAGACCTCTCTGAATTATAACATTCTCAAGTGTTTTCTGTGGCAGCTTTATTGTAGAAATGATGATAGGTTAAAGCTTAATAATCACTACATATACTGTGAGGTCACTATCATTCAAAGGCAAAACAGTTTCCGATGGCAGGCTGAAAATATACGTCAACTGCATAAAAAAATCTCAAGCTTCCAACCACATCAAAGCATTTGAAGTCTGGAGCTTTCATTTTCAAGAGTTGAAAATGAAGGCAGAGAATTTGGACCTACAAAATAGCCACTCTTTGATGTGGCTGGAAATTCGAGAATTTTTTACAGACACAAAATTATGTGGAACGCTTTGGCCTTGTGACATATGATATGGATGCAGAATTTAATAGTCTTCAGCACTGTGCCAAGTTGGAACTATACTATGAACGATATATTTCAGTGTTTATTCAGCTAGAATGCTGAGAACTATTCAGAGCCATATCTTGCCCTGTGATCAGCATCAAAAATTATTTACTTTTCCTTTAGTATATGTTTTTGTTTTGAATACAGCTGTACCAATTATGTTTGCTGAAATATTTTGCTCATCCCACTACCCATCCTTAATTTTTTACCATTTGGGTGTGCAATTGATTGTGATTGCTGTCAATTTATGTAACATTTTGCCATCTTAAGCTGAAAAGAAATGTACATAAGAGTCATATTTATGATACTATAACCACATTCCAATTATAGATGGTAGCGAACAAGTTTCTCTAATTGTACCTAGATGTTAGTGTAACCGTAGGTGTTAAATTTACTAGCTGAAATATTTGTGTCTGAATTTAAAGTTTGTTTTCGTATTTTAGCAGCAAGGATGCTGCAACTATAATGTCAATTTTGGTTTTTAGATCAACATTGCAACACCAAATGAGTGTTTGTTTCCTGCCACATGTAAATGAATGCAACGAATTTGTGTGGGGAAAATATAGAAATCAATATCTAACATCCACTTGTCAATTTTATTTTTTTATATTTGATACGGTCTAATGAAAATTGTTAATTTTCCGTAACATTTGAAAGTGAGTCAAATTTTACCCCTAGTCTTTTATTCAAGAAAAATGTGAGTAAGGGATACATTGAGAATTTCAATTTTTTAAAAAAATCATTTTCCCGTGACTGATGTGATTATTTTTGTATGTGTGTGTCCATATGACAGAGCGAATAGTCTGGCAACAACTATTCTTCCATCAGATCTATTCTTTTCTTTTTTTGTTGATCTGCGTAGCAAATTTTCTAAAAATAAAACTCTGTGAAACAATTTTCTGTAATTGTAAATAACTTCACGAGATTTACACTACACGCAAACACTCATCCTTTTCCCGACATTTCAACCAAAGCCTAATGTTGTCTTCAGGCAATCAGCCTGAAGAAATTCACACGCCTTGGATTAAATGTCAGGAGAAGGAGTGTTTGAATGTAGTGTAAATCTTGCAATACAATATGACGGCTGCAAAAACCGCAAAATCTTTTATAACTTTCTGTAATATTCCAATCGCGTAATTCCGATAATTGTTTTACTGTTTTATTATAATGTCTTTTGTTGAAACATTACTCGAGGAACAAAATTGGGTTGTTTTTCTTACTTCTTGGTCTGTTTCTGGAATGAGAAAATGGTGAGAGAATGTAGAATTGTTTTTAGTTGAACCCCACATCACATATTTCTTTCACCTACTCGTTGTACCTTTACCTTCACACGATGACGATAAAAAGTCATTACAAGGGGAGTACGTCTTAATACAAAAATGCGTGCAGTGTCCTCTCGCGGATCTGCCCATTTTTAAATGTTGTGTTTGGTGTTAGCGAATACCTTTCCGTTCCCACGTAGGCATAATCCACGTCGTAAATGTCACCTCCATATGTGTCGTGTAGATTTTTCAACAGTCCTAAGCAAGATCTCTTATTTTCTGAAAAATAGTAAATAAAAGTTTACCTTTGGTTATTCAAAAAAAAATAAAAAAAAGTAATCTTTAAGGGACAGAAACTTTGGATTTCCACTATACAGAAGTTGTTTCAATACTGGGCTGCAATTAAAGGAGAAAGCGTAGTTTCCGACACTTTGCCAAACATATCAATTAACTTACATGAAAGGAGAAAGTTTATATTAAATATTACTATGCTCAAAATACAGAGAAAAGCCTACCGAAACTGCAGAATCCAATTAATGTTCTTGGGATACAAGAATGTAAGTTGTGTTCTAACTGATTTAAAAGTTTAATTGGTTGTTAAATCACTAGAAGGATGCGAGATCTTGTTTGTCCTAGACTGTTGTCTTACCCTCGTTGTTAGAATTTGTCAGCTTCATGCTGTAGGGCTTAGTGATACTATAGTTGTTCCTACCTTAGCACACTATGACAAATCATATCTTTAGTTGTTGCCAAATTCTGTCCAATCCCTGCCTCCCCGCCTTGTTTCCCACCCCACCTCTTTTTTGTCTCCTTTCCGTCTTTACTGATTTTGCCTATTCCCTTACTGATTGCTCATTGTTTTCGGTGATAATCTTCTTCTTTCCATATCCCTTTCTTTCATCTATGGATAACATTTTTCCTTCATGCAGATTCACTATAAAATATTGACCAGCATAACAGTATTCTTACAATGTTGACCTGTTAGACTATTCAGACTTTAGCGCACATTTCATATTTTCCTCAGAATCTTATTTGGGATTTTTGATTCTCTATTTCCCATTCAAGAAAACTCACATAGACTCACCCAATTTATCTGTCACGTCTGTCTCAAGAATTTTAAAGACTTCATTCTCCATTTTTTGAGTTGGTCTATTGCTAACAGTTTTCATTTTTATGTCTGTTCCCTCTAACATCAACTGATTATCCAGATCCTTTCGCATGACCTCATCACAAAACGGCACTACTTCCCTGTATTTAGTCACAAACTAAAGAATAGTTACGAGGGGCCAAACTTTCTCTTTTGCTGAAGTGTGTTATAGTTTCCCAGCTGCTGTTGCCTGCTGTAAGATTAGTTACCTAAGTATTTAAAAAAAGTTTAAAAATGCAATGGAAATACGTGGCTTTAATTATTTTTAATTGCTATCTGTGATTAATTTTTTAATATGATAGTGTCAAAGTCATTATTATACCATGTATTAATTGTAAGTCTGTAAGATATAGATGTAAACATAATTATGTGATGATATTGACCTTATGAATAAAATAAATTAATGTTTTATACTGCTCAAGTATTTCTGTAACCTTTGTCCCCCGACGTCACACACAATTTCCTTTCATCAAAAATTTTATCTTAAATTTATTATATTTTATTAATGAAAAAGTTATATAAATTAAATTCTAGTGAATATAATAGTTTTGAGTCAGGCATGTTTAAAAAGGCTTGACTCGGGGGAAATATGACTTTTTTTTACCAACTTCAAAAAAAGGAGGAGGTTCTCAATTTGTCTGTAATTTTTTTTTCACCAATTTTGAACCGATTTAAATGAATTTTTTTTAGTGGATAGGGTATACCTCCAAAGTGGTCCCATATGAATTTCATTGAGAAACCACCCCTTCTACCCCCCTCCGCCCCCTAATTTTTATACAAATCCACATTTTTTATTCGATCTCGATGAAACTTTGGACATATATCGCCAAAAATAAAGAGAAAAATACTGTCAACTTTTGGTTTAAAAAAACTGAACCGCTCTCCCCCTATCCACTCCTTAATTTTTGCCAATTTTCTTTATTCAAAGCTACGGTCAACACCATTTAACTGATCTCCATTAAAGTTGGCAATTACATGTAGTTTTTCATGGAGAAGGATTCTGACCAAAAAAATCATAATAAAAAACCACCCCTCTCCCATTTACACCCCTTAATTTTATAGAAACCTCCATTTCGTATCAGATTTTTACTGAACTTCGCCCATGTATACTTTAAAACAAAGAGAAAAATCCTGTCAATATTTGGTCTCCCAAAGTTCAACCCCCCCCCCCTCCTTCCACCCCTTTAATTATTGTCAATGTTCTTCATAAAAAGCTACACTCGACACCGTTTGACCCATTATCATCAAAGTTGGCATATACATGTAATTTTTCATGGAGAATCTGACCAAAAAATAAATACATAAAAAACCACCTCTCTCCCCTTTATACCCCTTAATTTTTATACAAACCCACATTTTTTATCCAATTTCGATGAAACTTTGGACATGTATAGTAAAAAATAAAGAGAAAAATACTGTCAACTTTTGGTTTGAAAAATATGAAGCCCTCTCCCCCTATCCACCCCCTAAATTTTTACCAATGTTCTTTGTACAATGCTACAGTCGACACATTTAACTGTCTCCATTAAAGTTGGCATATACATGTAATTTTTCATGGAGAAGGTTTTTGACTAAAAAATTAAATAAATAAATAAACCACCCCATGTCTCCCTTTACACCCCTTAATTTTATAGAAATCTACATTTATTATCTGATTTTTACTGAGCTTTGCCCATGTATGCTTAAAACAAAGAGAAAAATCCTGTCAATATTTGGTTTGCCGATGCTCAACCCCTTTCCTCCTTCAACCCCATTAACTTTTGTCAATGTTCTTTATAAAAAGCCACAGTCGCAATCGTTTGACCGATTACCATGAAAGTTGGTGCTTATATGTGTTTTTTTCACGAAGAAGGTGTCGGACCAAACGATCTAAAAACAACCCCCTCTCCCCATTAAACTGTTTAATTTTTATACACAACCACAGTTTTTATCCGGTTTAGACAGAACTTGGCAAATTTTTACTATAAAACAAAGAGAAAAATGATGCCAACTCTTGGTTTGCAAAAAATGAACCCCTCTCCCCTTTACCACCCCCTTGTTTTTTGTCAATTTCTTTTTAGAAAGCTACAGACGAAACAATTTGACTGATCTTTATTAAAGTTGGCACATATATATGTAATTTTTTATGGATAAGATCTCTGACCAAAAAATCAAAAAATCTACCCTATCTCCCCTTCCCTTAATATTCGTACAAAACCCACATTTTGATTCGATTCGGTGGAACTTCGCATGCGTATACTTTAAAACAAATAGAAAAAGAAAAATACTGTCCACATAACTTTAACAAAAATGCAAACCCTATCCCCCTTTCTACCCCATTAATTACTGTCAATGTTCTTTATACAAATCTACCATTTCTTTCTGATTTTGAAGGAAGTATGCACATGTATACCACAAAACAAACAGAAATATACTGTCTACATTTGGTTTCGAGAGTCCAAACTCCGCTCCTTCCTTTCCATCCTTTAATCTACAGTTTTCTATCCGATTCTGAAGGAAATTTGCATACGTATACTTTAAAACATACAGAACAATTGTGTTTAAATTAGGTTGCTGAAGCCCAACCCCTCTTCCCTTCTACCCCCACCCCTCCCAATTTCCAAAGTTCTTTATAGATACCCACAGTTTTATCAGATTTCGATGAACCACTGCACATGTATACTCAAAAAATGTGTCTACATTCTGTTTACAAAACCCTACCTCTCACTCCCTTACCCCATTTAATTTTGGCAAATATTCTTTACACAAAGCTACAGTTTTTATCTGGTTTCGATGGAAATTTGCACGTGTATACTTTAAAACAAAGAGAAAAATACTGCCCACACTAGCTTTACAAAAACCAAACTACTCTTCGTCTCCACACCCCTTATTTGTTTTTTTATACATATCTACAGTATTATCTGATATCAATAGAAATTTACACATGTAAACTTTAAATCAATCAGAAAAGGCAGTCTACATTTGGTATAAAAAAGCTCAATCCCTCTTCCCCTTTACACTCACCCCTTTTAATTTCCAATGTTCTTTACAAAAATCCACAGTTTTAAATCCCGTCAAAATCAGTTAAGCTATTTTTAAGTCATGGCATAATATTTGTAAAATAAATGTGTCGTAATGTCTCAACATGTACTTCAGATTTCAACTTTGATCCCAAGCTTTCACGTTGTGAAAACCAAATCTATATTTTTTGTGTGATGCCGGAGCAAACAGATATATTCCAGAGAGATTTCTGTATTTGGTATGTAGATAGGTACAGGATAGGGGGAAGATGGGTGTGTAGGGAAATTGCCACCGGAGCCTGTGCTCCATTGCAATTAAATTAAATTAATGCCCAGATGTTACATGTTTCGGTTATCGAGCAGCAGCTTTAACAGATGTTATGATAAGATCGAAACATAGCCTGACATTCCTTAACACAACGCCCAATTCACCCCGTTCTGGAAGTGGTTGTGGTATATAAAGACAGAATTCTTCTTTGAAAGCAAGCACTTTAATCTCTGAGCTACCAAGAAGTTCGCAAAATGGGAACTGCTGCGGCATATATAAAATACCAAACAAACTATAATACCACTAAAAATTTAAAAATAAAATAATTGTTTAAAAAAAATATAAAAACCGCCTTCAAAAAAAAGCACTAAAAATTTTAAAATAACTTTATACCTTGCTTAGGAAAAAGTAAATCTAAACAGACAACATTTTACATCACTTTCATTGAAATTTTGACATTAATTAGTTATTTTTGGAGTCGGAGCCAGCGAAAGCAAGAAAAACAAAAAGATAAAAACAATAAGGAATAACAATAATACATAAAAATCATGTTACTGCTTACCTACAATTAATCCTAGAAACATGTTTCAACAAAACTGAAACATACAGATGATACGCCAATAATATTAACTGTAAATCGTTTACTGCATGGTGCAACCTACCAACTGACCTTTTTTTTTTAACTGCTTTACGTCTCTCAACAGCGAGGTCTTTAGAGACGGGAAAGGATGGGGGCAAGGAATGGGAAGGAATTCGGCCATGGCCTTTTGAAGGAAGCATCCTGGCATTTGCCTGGAGCGATTTGGGAAACCATGGAAACCCAAATCTGGATGCCCGGACGGGGATTTGAACCGCCGTCCTCCTGAATGCGAGGCGAGAACGCTAACTGTTACACCGCCACGCTCGGTATCAACTGACACTGTAATGCCAGGGCCGGCATTAGGGAGGGGTAAGTGGGGCAAAAGTACCCGGGCCCGGTCCCCCAAAGGGGGCCCTCCGGCGAGGGTGCCTAGCTAAATAGAAACCAAACAGAAAAAACCTTTTCTAAAAAGGTGTTAATTGATTTTTTTGGATTAAAATTTTCTGTCTGTATCCAAAAAATCAAAGTTTAAAGTTAAAAAAAAAAAATCGGGGTTGGGGGGGGGGGGACCGAGAACACTTACCCGGGGTCAAAGAATCCTAGCGCCGGCCCTGTGTAATGCCAGAGATATGCCTGGATGACCAATAAGGCCAAGCCACAGATTAAATTACTGTTAATTTCTTTCCCTAAGCTGTCTCCCACAATAACACTATCTGCCTCATGATATGCTGTAAAATATTGGGAATTTTTGTTCGTACTCCCCGTTTCGCCTCTAACGCCAAAAGAATTTCAGTAATTCGATCTTCGCGATGTGACAGCTGGCACCGACTCCAAAAATAACTAATTAATGTCAAAATTTCGATGAAAGTAATGTAAAATGTTGTCTATTTAGATTTACTTTTTCCTAAGCAAGGTATAAAGTTATTTTAAAACTTTTAGTGTTTTTTTTTAAGGCGGTTTTTAAGTTTTTTTAAACAATTATTTTTTTTAGAAGCTTTTTGCGCTTGACCATTCTACCAAAACATGTCTACCATGAAACAGCCAAGTGGTTGGGTGGTAATGCTGCGTGGCCTTGAATTCAGGACCACACATGCTTCCCACCTCTAGTAACCACTGATTAGACATAAAGGCACGAGCAAAAAATCTATTCACATTATTTCTGTATTAGAGTTTGGTAAAAAAACCGTAGCCATCTTGAAGGATGTAGAGTTATTTTGGTACATAACAAAAGACAAATCTATAGGTTAGAAGTGTTCAAACCAGAGAATTTACATCTGAAAAGGTTCAGAGTGACATGCAAAAAGCAGAGTATATCCAACTGATGAGTATTACAAAATACATATATTAAAGTTTTTGGGATTTAGTAAACTTATTCTGCATTAGTTGGAGTGTTATCAAAGATTTTTATAATAGACTTGACCATTTAAGTTATACAGGGCGTTCGCCGGGAAACGCTACCCTCCCAGTCTGTTGCCGTCGGCAACTTGCTGGGACAGTGGGGCCAGCAACTCCCGCCACACGGCGCCGTGAATCACCGCACTGTTTAAAACCTCCAACAGTGTTGTGAATAAACGTTTCTTTGCGGTTTGGCTGATTTGGGCTTCATACTCTTACTAATCTCTACCGTGTGTGAGTAAAATTATGGTATGTTACAGTTTGCAACAAAGAATATTTCTCTACGATACATATGTGAAGAAGAAGTCGTTTAAAAACTGTCGCAGTAAATTTCGTCGCTTTACTGCCAGCTAAATCAACAATTCTGCGTCTGGTTAAAAAAGTAAGAGAAACGGGTTCATTTTTTAACAAAGAAGAGACTGTCGGTCAACCGTATTCTCACAGAGGAGAAAATTGACGATATCGCTTTTCGACTAGAACAGTCACCCAAAAAATCATTAAGTCAGTTAGGGCAGCAGGCAGGCGTATCTAAGACGTCAGCTTGGAAAGTAACAAAGCTAGTTCACTTAAAGCCGTACAAAACAATTGTGGTGCATAAAATTACAGAAATAGACCAGGGGCCTAGGATTAGATTTTGCAACTGGTACCTGCAGGGTGTCCAAGATGGCACTGTTGATCCGCAAGTGACGTCACATTTAAATGCTTAGCACATACAAGTTTATGAAGCATAATTATTATGAAATAGTCGTCGGCCGACGGTCGAACAATGCCGGAAGCTGACTGCTCGCTCGCCGGGAGCAGTTTCTTCCTTGTAGCGCTAACAGTGGGTAGCGTTTCCTGGCGAATTAGACGGTTTAAAAAACTAAATTCGACAAACACCTCAAATCAGATTTGGCCAAAAGGAAGACATGGATGACAGTTGAGATTTTGGACATGATAGAGAGAAGGGTTGTAAAAAGTAATCCTGATGAATATAAAAACATCAATAAGATGATAAGAGAAGCTAAAGAAAAGGAAATACAGATGAAATGTGCTGAAATAGAGGTTCTACAGTTGAAATATGACAATTTCAACATTCACAGGAAAGTTAGAGAGGTAACAGGCAGATGTAGACCTAATACAGCTGAATAAACTAGTGGACCATGAGGGAAACAGTCATTGCTTGATACTCAAGATATCAGAGATAGCATGGAAGAGACACATAAAACAACTGTTCTCAGATAGCCATCGGGAACTCTCCACAGTTTGTATGTGAAACAGGTCCAAGCATTTTACTGACTGAAGTACAAGCTGCGATAAAAGGAATGAAAGATCATAAACTACAGGCCCTTACAAGATAAATGCAGAATTTTTTAAAGACTAATACAAAGTGGTTGATCTCAAGCGTTCAATGACATCTACCACTCTGGCAGAATTCCTCAAGATTGGCTCAAATCAGAGTTTATTACACTACCCCAAAAAACGGATCTATGTAATGTGGAGACTACATAACAATCAACCTTATAAGCCACACAGTAAAACTCTTTCTAGAGGTTATTTACCAAAGGATATATAAGCTCTGTGAAGAATATGTATCACCTACACAGTCTGGATTCAGAAATACAGTTGGAACACGAGAAGCTCTGTTCAGCATCCAAGTGCCATTTCAACGTTGCAGAGATATAAATTGTGATGTCTATACTTGTTTTATAGATTATCAGAATGCCTTTGACAGGGTAAAGCATCAGAAAATGATAGAAATTTTAAAAAGTATTGGCTTGGATGAGAATGACCTGAGAATTATTGTTAACCTGTATTGGAACCAGTCTGCTCTGTGAGACTGAAGGGAGAAAATACGAATGAAGTAAAAATTCTTCGTGGTGTAAGACAAGGTTGTTTCCTGTCCCCCTTATTACTTAATATCTACTCAGAGTATATTTTTAGGGAGGCGTTGAGTGATGTGGAGATGGGAGTGCTGTTGAATGAAAACTGGATAAACAACATTCGCTACGCAAATGACAGTCATTTTTGCAGACAGTCAGGATAGTTTACAATACCTAATAGATAGAGTGTCACAAAGTAGCCACGAATATGGACTTGACATTAATATAAATAAGACAAAAGTAATGGTCATTGGCAAAAACAACAACTCCCAATGCCATATTATGATTAACGTATCTTGGTACCACAGTAAACAGCCAATGGGATCCATCTGAGGAAGTAATGTCACGTATTGATACAGCCAGGGCTACTTTCAATAAAATGAATAACCTTTTTAAAAGTCGTAATTTATCAATTACCACGAAGATGAGACTCCTGCGCTGCTATATGTGTTCTCTGTCCTCCTGTATTGTGTTGAAACGATGGACATTAACAGAAACTATCAGTACAAGGTTAGAAGCTATAAATGAATGTAATTTTTTTCGGCGTTGTTTATTTATAAACGTTTCTAGGGAAACAACCCGAGTAATATTGTTATTAATGCACAATATTTCGGCGACTTTATTCTCTGTCGCCATCTTCAGGTGCAGTTGCAAGTCTTGAAGTCTGCCTTGAAGTCAGCCTTGAGCGTGTTGTTTGTAAACTGGCATGGCAACGACAGATGTTGTTATGTTGCCTAGCAGCATCTCAGACGTCATTAGACGCCCGTGGAACACAAAAAGCAGAGTGTTGGTGACGAGCAGCCTCAATAACAGGAATCCATGCATCACTTATCTGGAATCCACAATCCCTGTTTACCAAATCAGACGCGAGGCGAATTTCAAACGCTTCTTTAATGACGCTGTCCCAGAAGCCTCTCGCATGTGTCAACACCTTAGTCGCTTCGAAATCGAAACAATGTCCTTCTGTCAAACTATGTTCCGCCACTGCTGATTTGTGTTTTTGCCCCAGGCGAACATGTCGGGCGTGTTCCAAACAACATTGTTGTACGCACCGTATGGTCTGACCGATGTATTTCTTTCCACATTCACACGAGATGCAGTAAACTCCGGGTGTACGCAGGGCAAGGTCATCTTTTGGAGAGCGCAAAATGTTTCTCAATTTTGGTGGTGGTAGAAAAATGGTCTTAATGCCATTTCTTGCCAGGACTCTTCCGACCCTAGATGTTGTGGCGCCAGAGTATGGCTATATTGAAGAATGTTGAGAATACCATGGACAGACCACATCCATAAATGTTGAAGTGCTCCGCAAAATGAAAAAAAGATGTGGATATACTGTACCACAGTAAAACACATGCACTGCAGTACCTTGGCCACATCATGAGGAACAATAGTCGCTATGAACTCCTGCAGTCTGTTCTCCAGAGGAAAGAAAAGTGATGGTAGAAGAATTTCTTGGTTAAAAAATCTGAGAACATGGACCTCCAAGACAACTACAGAGTTAATCCAAACATCAACCAGCAGAAAGACGTTGTCGACATCCGGAACGGATAGGGACTAGAAGAAGGAACGAAGGTGTGATTGGTAAGAGGGAAGGAATGTATTTTCTCTTGGCATGATATAAATAGTACCAGAACTGATGATGTCCAGGGGTATATACGGCGGACACTGGGAAGTGTGGAGAGTTCCTCATGCAAATTTAATGAAAACAGCCCCAAACAGCATACAAGAAGTAAAATTTAAAATCAGTGTTTTGATGTCAAGACGAAAATTTTTACTTTATTTAACAGTCCAAAGTATACTTTTTGGGATTTACTATGCAATTTGCCTGATTTACACATACCTAGTTGCTTTGTTTAACATGCACAATATCGACAAAAAATTAGTGGTGGACGACTGTCGAGTGTTTGCCTGCTTAGCATAGCATCTGCATACGTGGCAAAGAGTCTGATATTGAACGTGGTCGAGGAGTTAATTACTGAGGAGGAATTGGAAAGAAACTGTAATCAGAAATTTTATTACATTGTATAATGAGTAAAAGATGTATTGGGCGTCTGCAACCAGTAAGAATTATTTAAGACTGATAAACAAGATACCATGCTCAAAAGTCAGCTTATTAAGTACACAGACAAAAAAGTGAAGGTTGTTTATGATTATTGCGTGAGGTCAAAATTGACTGTGGAAGGTTTAAAGTGCAAAATGTCAGCATAACAGTTTGTGATAAACTCAACTAGGGCAGAGCACATCTTGGCAGGTGATAGGAAAAGGTTACAAAATCCTTCATTTACTGGAGAGGGTGATGAGAGGATTTACCATCAAATTTAGGGAACTGGGTTACAAACCTTTGTTCAGACCATTGGTTGAGCATAGTAGTGTAGTATGGGACCCTCATTTTGAGTATCGAATACAGGAGTTGGAGGGGGAGCAAAGAAGAGCAGCTAGATTTGTTTCTGGAAATTATCGCAGAATGCAATCAGTGACAGGATATGATAAAGGAGCTGGAATGGGATTCATTGGAAGACAGGAGGAGGGATGAAGGAGGGTCATGGGAGTGTACAGGGCATATGTTGGTGATGGGGATAGGAGGGATATTGGTCAAAGAATTAGAAATAGTGCATGGAACAGAAAAGATGACCATGACTACAAGCTGGCGCTCGATTTGATGCATAAGGTAGTGCGAAAATTTTCTTTTGTTCGTAATGGTGTCAGGGATTGCAACACATTAAGAAATGAAGTGATGAATAATTTACCAAACACACTGACGGAATTTAAATTAAAATTTGTAAATCGCAAAAGTAGATGGGGAAGGAATTTAATACTCAAATTATATGAGATAATTACTAAGAGAAATGCCATCAGAGTGCTCCATTGCAATTAAATTAATAATGGCTCTAGCACAATCACTGCCACTCATCAAGGAATTAAATTTGTAGAGGGCAAATGTAGGTGGGTGCAGGATTAGGGGGAAGTTTGGTGTGTAGGGAAATTGCCACCGGAGCGCTGTGCTCCATTGCAATTAAATTGTCATTGTGGTCTGAAAGCTGTTTGACAAGTTCGTTTGTTAATACTATTTAAAATATGTTGCTCTTAGACCAGTAAAGTATATAGATCCCTCACAAACTTCACTTAAAAAGTGCCGTAACGCTATACCACAAGCGACTGGGAGTAGCGTTATAGTAAAGTATAATTATCATGCACACGTTCTTTGAATGATATTATTTGGGAATATGTTGCTGTCAAAAGAAAAAATATGGAAAAAATTACACGCTAAAAAAAAACCAACAACAACTTTGAAATGTAAGCGAACGTTAGGTGCCTTATTTACCTACACGCATGTGACGTCCAACGATAATAAGTATTACATTGTGAAGAAACATATCCAGCATGTTGGAGATGTTAATATTCTACGGAATTTATCAAACTAGGTTGCGGTAATATTAACGTAGCTTATGTTTAGGTTGAAAGTGCTACAATATCCTTGTTTCAGCATTAGGTCGAAGGAATTTAGTTTTTATAGTTGACATACAGCCTGTACCAAAATGGCGTTTGGTTCTTGTTGTTAAAGCATAATTGGCTAGAAATTTGGATTTATTAAACATTTAAGTTATCGTGATTTTCAAGCAGCATCATTAGCGGCACCTGTCAGTATGTTGGAATGTAGCCTGACCAAAATGAACATAGACACATCCTTTTGTAGCTTAATCGACTTGAAATTTTGTTTTATTATAAAGTTGGTTTGGTAACGCTCTGGCCTCATTTTTGGGACTGTCATTCGGAAACCCATAGGTTTTCCATTGTTTTACCAAAAACAGTCCAGGCAAATGATCGACTGGTTACTTCAGAGGGGCGTGGCTGAATACATTCCCATTCCTTTCCCAGAGACCATTCCCAGATCACATGGCCTTGACATTGACATAAAGAAAAAAT
>JARYHS010007075.1:14217698-14252090 GCA_031002005.1 Vandiemenella viatica
AGATGGATGACTTTCAGAAAGATGTCATTCGACGTTCCGTTCTAGAATTTTATGAGCCTACCTTACGAAAATTGAGCGAGGTACTGAAAGAGAAAATTAACTACACTGGAGACATATAAATTATTAAAAGCACTCGACTTCATATACAGAAAATATAATGACGGTAGACGTTTTCTGATGGAAAAAAACAGACATTATTGCAGCAAGGGCCTCATTTTTAAGAAAAATGCACGATTTAAGGAAGGAACATCCTCTTCGACCTGTCATCTACCTTGACGAGACGTGAGTAAATCAAAATCACGCAAGGAAGTTTATTTGACAACACACTAACCGCAATGGTGGTCTCATCAACGATTTCTGTAAACAGAAACTATCGCTTCGAGTAAATATTACTTTTATTTCAAAATTTAAACGACGTGTTTAGAGAATTAACTTTCACTGGGAAAGACATCTAAAAATTGGAATTAACTGTCGAAATGTCTTGCGCCAGTTGTAAAACTAGAAATAATTATTGGAAGCAGTAAATTTTATTTATTGATATGTAACTAATTTTTATATTTATTAACATATGAAATTGTAATTAGAAAACACGAAATTTCTATGACATAAGATTAATTCATTTTCGTCACGACAAATAGTTAAAATGTTCGATTTTACTGAAGAAATCATCAAATTGGATGCAACATATTGTACCACATACGTCGTGATGACGTTTGCGCATGCGCGGCAGCTGTTTCCCCTTCGCCTGTAGGGGCTGGGGCAGCGGAGTGGGGATAGAGCAGAGTGACCTTGGCCCGCCTTTCCTGGCTGAATATAGTATAGTAGTTATATCCTGTTCACTCCCAACAGACGGCTCAATGTTATGTTCCGCGCCTCACTACACCTCCCCCTATCTTCCTTTTTCTCCGAGCAGAACGTTGTGTCCACTTATGTGAGTGGTGAATTTCGCCTTCGCATGTAGGAGCAAGGGCAGCGGAGCAGAATGGCCTTGTTAACTAAACGCGCTATACATACAAAGTCGCGTAGTGTTGCAGCTCCCATGCATCCTCAGTGTGACACTATTCTTATGTGTTACTGTCTGTGCGCGGATCACTGCGACGATATGTTTGTATGAGAGAAGCCCATTCTGCTCTACTCTTCCGAAATACATCCGGGATTAACTGAGTTTTATGTTGTCATCTTTCGGATGAAGCAGTCAATCTAGCCTCGCGTCGCTCCTTATGCACTGCGCTGACGTTAAACCCGACACTTTGGTGACTAGGGATTGTGCGGCACCACCTCTGCTAATTGGGGCCCCGAAGCTGATCCCTGGGGTAGAGCCGTCATACCATGGTGCTGAGCGCCGCCACCACGTGCTCCTCGTCCTCTGCGGTGTTCTTGAGCACCGCCTTGAGCAGCAGCGAGTACTTGGTGAGGCGCTGCATCGGCTTCACCAGGATGTCGGCCAGGCGCAGGCGGTTGCACTCCCTCTGCGTCTCGCACCACTGGAACACACACAAACAACACACAGTGCGGTATTAACAGACACCTCGGCGGGCTGCGGCGCCGCACTTGTTGTTGTTCCGTACTCACGGCCAGGTAGGCGGCGAACAGCTCGTTCTCCTGACACTTCTCCCGGCAGTACAGCTGACAGTTGATCTGCTCCGCACAGTACCGCGTGTACGGGCGGAAGATGTCCTCGAACTGCAAACAACACACAACAACAACAACAACAATTATAACCGACAACGGGGAAAATATACAGAAAAACTCGGCTTATAGACAAACAGTTTGATATCGTGTTTTTTTTGTTTATTTTCTGTTTTTTTTTCTTGTTTTTCTCACTTTGTTTTTATATTTTTTGCCTACATTTTTTTGCTTGTTTCATTTCTATTGTTTTTTTTTCTCTCCCAGGAACAAGATTCTTTAAATTAAAAATGGAGACAATGTAGACAATCAAGAAAAGGAGTTTCTAAAGTATTTGTAACCATTTTATTTCGACATTTAATAGTAATGACTACAGTAGCAATAAACATGCAGAATAGAATACTATATCCCACAGCTGAAAGGTCGCTGACTAGGAGTATATAGGTTGTCAAGATGCATGTTATTAGAGCCGGGATATGGTCGTTGGTAAGGAACGGCAAGGAATTAGGCCACGGTCTTTGGAACGAATTAAACTGGCAGTCGTATAGAGTGATCTCCAAAAAAATATTAGAAGATGAAAAATGAATGGCCATACATGGATTCGAACGTCCCTAACATTACCAGCAAGCTACGAGATTCTGATTATCCTCTAACAAAAATGGTTCCTAAACCAAATCTACTACCAAAATGTAATCTGAAATTTATGGAACAGTAAGCCGGTGCGAAAGTTTGGAACATTCAACTTTCTCATCTGCGCATCAAGAAAATAATTCGGTCTTTGGTTGGGCTGTTGAAGTTAAGTACTCTGTAAAGGGAATACACAAAAAAGCAAAAACAGTTTCTTAATGTGAACGAATTTACAATTTGGAATACCAATTTGTATTCAATATTTGACCTCAGAATGCATCAACCATTAATTTTTTTATTTACCATTTACGGTTAGAATCAGTTACTCTTCAAAAGACTACATACAATTCTCCCTGAGTAAATACACAGCATTGACGAGTATAATCCAACTCTTTGAATGGTTTGCTCCGGAGAATGATTGATAGTCAATGCAAGGACAACTTTGAGTGAGAAACCAATTTAAATTTTAAACGTTCATTGTAATCTGCATCTACTTCTATCCCCTGGAGCTGCCGCTACCAAAGTGCCCGTTGTGCTCGGTGTGCTGCGTTTCATCCACGCAGGCGCCGCGGTGAGATAAACCTTGTCCCGGCCACCCATGGACTCACTTTTAATTTTAGTTTATTGTAAACTAAGTCTGCGATGTAAGAAGTTGGTAAATGACCTTTTCCCCTGATTCCTTATTAACTGCTGTTAAGTAAATGGGAGATTTTTTTAAAGAGAAATATCTAGGATCTTGCGACTTTCAGCATTGCAGCAGCTCCTCACCAGTACGCTCCACACTTTCCAGCATACCCTCTCACCTGCAGGAATCCATCCAACATGGCGGCGGGGTATGGGGCGGCCTGCGCGGCGCGCCTCTGCGATGGCGGGCGCCAGGTGGCAGCACCAGAAGCGCCTGTTGGCCCGCCAGATGTCCTCCACGTTGCAGAAGAGGCGCACAGTGTCGACCTCCACCAGGAGCCCCGCCGACTGCAGCGAGCGCAGGCAGGACAGGAACAGCTACGGAGCCACGTACAGGGCGATCAGGCGGGAACACACTAGATAGTTATACCTGCCACCTGCCACCGGCCACGCAAAGGGCATGTATGCGAATATACGGCGGCAGGTGGTCACAGCAAGGAACTACGAGCGTGAGTCAAATGAAAAACTTAAATTTGTAATAAAAAAATCGAAATTTCGCGCCGTTATCCTGTAAGCTGGTAAGCGTGCTACAAGCAGCGTGCAGAATGGCCTGTAGGTGGCATCATAGTGCAGATGCACAAATACCGTCGCAGTATCAGTATAAAGATGGCTGCCCCCACTTGAGACTTGCACCAGGGAAGAACAGCGTTCTCTTATTCGGTTTTTGAGTAGTGAAGGTGTGAAACCTATTTAAATTCATCGAAGAATGAAGGTTCAGCAGCAAGTCTACGAATGGAGTAGGAAGTTCGCAAATGGTGTGACTTCAGTGGAAAATGATGCTCGTCCAGGTCAGGTACAACGAGTTGTGACTCCACAGAACATTGCAGCAGTTGAAGTCATAGTGATGGAAAACCGCCGAGTGACACTGAATGACATTGCAGCATGTTTAAAGATTAGTCATGGTTCAGCACACCACATTGTGCATGATGTGCTCCAGTTTCACAAAGTGTCTGCAAGATGGGTGCCACGGCAGCTGACTCCTGAAATGAGAGAACGACATGTTGATGGTTGTGAAGAACTTCTTCGGCACTTTGAACGAGAAGGTGATGGCTTCCTCGCAAGAATCGTTACTGGGGAAGAAACCTGGGTTCACTTCTACCAGCCGGAAACGAAGAGAGCGAGCGAGGAATGGCGCCATTCCTCATCACCAAAACCAAAGAAGTTTCGAACAGAACCATCAGCAGGTAAGGTTATGCTGACTCTCTTTTGAGACGAAAAAGGCGTCATTTTGGAGCATTACATGGCTAGAGGGACCACTGTCACCAGTGCATCATACACAGATCTCCTAAAAAATCATCTTTGGCCTGCAATCAAATCAAAGCGACGTGGATTGCTGTCATCAGGTGTCCTTTTGCAACATGACAATGCAAGGCCCCACACTGCCCGTACAACAGTTGCAACAATCACAGACCTGCATTTTGAGTGTCTTCCTCATCCATCATACTCACCAGAACTTGCCCCAAGTGATTTCCATATGTTTGGACCACTCAAAGAAGGAATGGGAGGAAAGAAGTTCCGTTCTGATGAAGAGGTACGCCACCCGGTGCATTAGTGGTTGCGCGGACTACCAAAAGAATTTTTTTCTAAAGGAATTAATGCACTTTGTAAGCGCTGGAGGACTTCCACTGATCGTGGGGGAGATTATGTTGAAAAGTGATACAGCTTTGTACCACTTCTGCACAATAAATAATATTTAAGGTTTTCATTTGACTCACCCTCGTAGTTCGCATTGACACTAAACAGGAATAGAGGTTCGAACCAGGTAATTCACAAGGAGGTTATGAGGTGAGAAAACTCTAACGCCAGAAGAAAGCAGGAATTAGAAGACACATACCGGTTGTGCTTGGGGAAACTGTCAGCAGGAATAGGTGCCGCAAAGGAACCAACAACAATTCTGTATACAGGGTATGAAGGATGTGAGAAGCAAAGAACACACTAAACAGGGACCAGGAGGCATAAACAGCCCATATACAGCCATTTGCAACGCACAGCTGCAGAAGAGAAGGGGCATCATGAGTTGTACAAAGGATAAGGAGAAAGCCAACAATGGGACATACCGCGTGCTGATACGGAACGAAAACACTAAACATTTACAACTGAACTGTAATTTTTTTTTAATGGCATTCGGCTACTGGGCCATACAGCCAGCTCAATGTGATTTGTTTCTATCAAGTATTGACACAACGACACTACAACACGGACAAGACATTCACAGACACAACACTAAACAGCCATGCCCTCAGCCGGAATCGAACCGGCGACCTACGGTACGCGGAGCTAGCACACTAGCCCCTACACTACCGAGGCCGACGAGAACTGTAATGACGACAGACATACAAGTTGTGGAGAGTCAAAACCTCAGCAAAAGATATGTGGAGAGTCAATGCTGCATTTAGGATACAGTGAAACGGAACAAGGAGATTTACTATGTAAGCATTCCACCTATCTATTAGGAATTTCAGAATAGCCAAGACGCAGGCTTCATCCAGAGCGAAGCAGAGTCATACGAATTGGAAATGTAAACTTGTCAGCTTATGTTGCTACCACTACATGGGCCGTACATGCTAGCATAGCTTCGGCAAGCTCTATGCAAAGTGCTCCCACCAGTGCATGCTCGAGACAACAGCATGAAAGTAGCATAATCTAATTGGCAAAACCTTTAATGGTGCCAGTGAGCCACGCTGCGATATAATTACCCTGACGACGACGCTAATGATGCTGATGTAGGCGGCCTCCGTGGAGAGCAGCTCCCACAGCGCCGTCTGCTGGTGCTGCTTCCTGTCGGGCAGCGAGGAATAATCCGGCACCAGCGTCGTCCAGTCTCCGCGCCTCACGCTCTCCAACTCGTCTGACAACAAACAGGACACCGCTTCAGTCGGAAACATCAACTGCAGGTCCAGAGGCGGAATGCGCGGCGCATTGTCCGAACCTATAAGAAATGTACTCTTACACAGGGATGTTTATTTATTGGTTCTAATGCCTATTTCTTGAGAGTCATACACAGCAACATTCTACAGGAAAGATATTTTCATATCTTTACTCACGTCCATACAAAATGTTCTATTGGCTGCTGACAGCTATTAGATCCCTGTAGCCATCGTTTTTATTTTTGATAAGTTTTGTTTAATCGCAAGTTGTCGAGTAACTTGAATAGTTCCTGATTAAAATTGTCCTGTCACGGTCGCCATGTAACTCGGTGGCCTAAGCTCGGTGGCTGGTGTGGAGGGAGTTACTCCTCTACGGCAGATATCTTGGCACATTTAACTAGGATGGTTTTCCCTTGCCTTCCACTGTAATTGAATTGCACGTCTATGTTAATGTTTATGTGGAAGACTGTGATGCGTGTGTATTCATTATAGTGTCTTGTTAGCGCTGACAATGAATGCAAAAGGGCGAAGACCAGTATCTGCTCATCTACGCCTACTCTTCCGAAAAGCACCAATGTGGCCGCCAGGCTTAATCAGACGAGTAATCTTCTACGAAGTTGTATGCCGTCTCTCCATACGCACTGCGGAGAGGTTTATCCCAAGACTTTGGAACACGTTTGGTGGTTAGGTATTGTGCACCAACACCTCTATTACCGTGTCGGTATTAGAACCAGGTAGCCCCATGTGAGAAAGCAGTCGGTCCAAGATACAAAGAGAAACAGTAGGAAAAAACCTAGACAACACACATTAACAGATGTCTAACGACATAAGATGTATCATCGCTACTAACAAAAGCCAAAGTTTACTATGTTGAATTTTTGTATATATAAATTTACTAGGCGCGTCCAGAAAGTAAGTTCCGTTTCAATTTATCTCCGCTGCAGCGCTGCGATTGCAGTTCCGCACATGCGCTGTAGACGATGTGTATCAAGGGGAAGAACGTCCGCCATTTGGAGATCGCTGTCAGTTACGTACGCTTTGTTGTGCTTGTTTGAAATGTCGGCGTTGATTGAAAATCCCGCCGCCTGTGAAATCAGGTCTGTGATTCGGTTTCTGAATGCGAGGAAAGGGAAACCAAGTGAAATTTATCGGCAAATTTGCGATGTTTACGGACCAAATGCGATGAGTGATTCGATGGTGAGAAGATGGGTCCGACAGTTCAATGGCCGGCGTAGTGATGTGCACGATGAAGAACGAAGTGGGCGTCCACCTTTGGTTACAGAAGAACTGGTTCACGCGATTGATGACAAGATCCAGGAAAACCGTAGGTTTACAATTAGTGCTCTCGCTATGGACTTCCCCCAAATTTCACGATCACTGATGCATGAAATTGTTACCAAACAACTGAAATTCCGTAAACTTTGCTCACGTTGGGTACCAAAGATTCTCACTGAGCAACACAAAACACAACGGATGGGTAGTGCACTTGAGTTTTTGACCCGTTATGCTGAAAGCGGCGAAGAATTTCTGAGACGGATAGTCACAGGAGATGAAACGTGGGTTTCTTACGATACCCCTGAGAGTAAGCGGCAATCAATGGAATGGAGGCACACTTCATCCCCACCAAAGGTTAAGCCGAAACAAATCATGACACCTCGGAAAATGATGTGCACAGTGTTCTGGGACTGGAAAGGCATCCTACTCATTAACTTCTTACCGCGTGGTCAAACAATCAAAGCAGATGCTTAATGCGAGACACTTCGGAAATTGCGCCGTGCAATTCAGAATAAGCGCCGGGGACTGCTGTCAAAAGGTGTTGTTTCGCTTCATGACGACGCAAGACCACACACTGCAAACGTGAGGAAAAACCTCGTACAGGGATTTGGCTGGGACGTGTTTCACCATCCTCCGTACAGCCATGACCTCGCTCCTAGCGACTTTCATCTGTTGTTACATCTCAAGTCTTTCCTTGGCGGTCATCACTTCACCAATGACGATGAGCTGAAAGAAACTGTTTCCAACTGGTTGAAGACACAGGCGGCAGATTTCTATGAAGAAGGTATACAAAACCTGGTGCCACGCTATGACAAATGCCTGCAAAATTTCGGCAGTTATGTGGAAAAGTAGTTTAAGAGTTGTAGAATTTAGTGCAATAAAAATTTCTTCTGTATCTGTGTACAATTTCATTTTATTACCAAACGGAACTTACTTTCTGGACGCGCCTCGTATAGTGCTAGAAACAGCAATTAGTAACTAAAAATAAATCAGACAGAAAAAAAATCCTTAGCAGTATCGGACCTACGACCAATAGCTGCCTCAATGCGTTACTATTTAAATGGGTTTAGTACTGGTATTCACTCACTGCGCGCAATTTTACAGTTTTCAGTGCTCTATTTCTCATAAGCGAAGATCCGACAGGGGAGACAGAACTGAGTTCTCGTACTATCTCCATATGTACCCTCAGTACTGTGGTCTCGAAAGTCAAATTGCGAAATCGCTGGTGCTGCCGTCTAATATCGGTATATTTGTAAAAAAAAAAAAAAAAAAAAAAAAAAAAAAAAAAAAAAAAAAAAAAAAAAAAAAAAGTCGATCAGCCACAATTTACGAGGCAATTTGGCACAAGCACAAGACGCACAAGAAATGAATGGAATGTGCACTGTAGCAAAAAAAAAAAATAGGTAATTTCGTTTTTCAGCCACATTACAACAGAATTATTACACTCCATCATTAGGTTTGGTCCATCAGACGCAGAACCCATACGATTATTTTTATATTGAATAACATTGCTTCTAAAATAGTTTACAACGTGTTCGAATAAGGATACTGCGTCAGCAGCTCCTAATAGAATAAGCTAAAAACCATTTTTGATGCGATGCTTTTTTGCGTATCCCACGACTGAGCACAGTGTATGGTTCTGCTAAGATGACTGGACTCGTCAACATTAAGGAAAAACTTTGTTTGCCGCAGATCTTTAGATAAATTATCAAAACTTTCTTACACCTATAATCTTATCAGTTATGGCGTGAGTTTTCGTCGTGCAATATTTTATTTCATCTGCAATTTTTGAATCGGGACAATCACACTGTATAGGAAACCTACAGGTTGGTGCAACATAATGGTTAATGATAGATTATGTTCCACAACAAACGACGCTAATAATAATTTACATACTCGTACTTTGCAGAAAATAATGAAATATTTTTACCTCGTTTAATTTGTATATAAGCATTTTTTAGTTTTTGTTGCAGTAAACAACGAATTATTTGTGATTTTATATTCATTGATCAAACCGAATGTGCCTGTGAACTGTTTCTTGGGAGTATCTTTCCCTGATTTAATAATATTAAAATCCTTATTACAACTCTTTTACAATAGGCATGGTTTACACTTTTACGACTTTTGCAGCCAATCTGAAAATTCTTCTTTCCATTATTTTCTTTAAATATTTTTTTTTTTTTTTTTTTTTTTTTTTTACTCTCGCGCTTGTGCTCGGAAAATCTGAATTCTCGTTTATATAGACTAGCAAATTAGCTCGGGTATCCCCTAAAAATGTAGGGCACCAACGTATTCACAAAAACATATCGGGAACATTCTGCAAAAGATAACTACTTATCTCATAATCGATTGAGGAATTTCCAATAAAACATCAACGAAAAGGGATACCAACTTGAAAATATAAAATCGGGAAAAAATTCGGGAAAATTTCCTTGTAGTCTCAGAAATCGTGGATAAATCGGTAGGTTAGAGATCACATTTCACATCGCGTTAGAAAAGTTTGAGGCGCAGACCAGATCTTAATTTTCTGCTACACGCCACGTCACATAGCATCATAAAGTATACCTCAGATGACAAGTCGGCTCCAAAGCTTTCAAACTATGAAAACCCTATTAAAACCCGTGCAGTAAGTTTTGTGTCTTGATGGAACAAATTGGATACTGTCTTTCTTCAAATAAATTCCCGCCTGTAATCGCTCCGGTTGATAACCTCAACCCAAAATTAATAAAAAATATTTATAATTGTATCAGTAAAACCGTGAAAAACTTCCTGTTTGTTTGGTTCCTGAAATTGAATACTGATTGAAGTGTGTGCGCAAAACAGCAAAAAGAGTTTATTTACAGCAGACCCGGCGAGCGGCTGGAAGCTGCTATAAATGATGATGAATGCAAATTTACAACACCTGGTAGTAACCAGTATTTGATGTCATTATGCAGTCATCTTATATTTGTCGTTTTAGGTAATTAATGCGAAAACATTGTTTACCATAAGAATTAAATAATGTCGGCTACGAAACCCCTAAAGCTGCCACTACCAAACCAACTGTCGTGCGTGGCGGGTTGCGTCTCGCCCAGTCAGGTGCTGCGTTGAGGCAAACCGGGTCCCGGTCGCCCATGGAACCACTTTTTTAACTTCAATTTTAAATAAAGTGTGTTTAAACTGACTATGCTATGTCAGAAGAAGATAAAAAAATTATATGCATTGATACCCTATTCATCACTGTACGCTTTGTGTTTTTTGTAAAAAACGGATGCTGACAACAGAAGTAAATATGGGATAGACAAGAATGCTGATCTTTGTGAATTGTAGAGTGCGGACGTACTAATAGTGTTATAAATAATAAAAAAAATCTCTCATAGCAGTGAAACAATATAGACGTATTAACTATAGTGGTGTCTTTGTAGGCTTCCCCCCCCCTCCCCCCTTACAACCCACGTCCTCAATTTTCTGCTTCATATATTCTAATCTCTGTCTTCCTCTACAGTTCTTACCTTCGACTGTTCCCTCCACTAACAAATTAATCAATCCACCAGCATGTCTCAAAATATGACCTACCAGCCTGTCTCTTCTTCCTGTAAGCTTCTTCCACAAACTTCTTTCGTCACCCATCACTTCCAAAACTCGTTCATGTTTTTACTTTGTCTGTCCACTTAATTTTAAGCATTTTTCTGTAGCACCACATTTCAAAACCTTCAATTCTCTTTCTTTCAGGTATTCCTAAAGTCCATGTTTCGCTACAATAAAGTGCTGTGCTCCACACAAAGAGTTTTAAAAAGTTCTTTCTAATTCCTAGATCAATATTTGAAACTAAAAGGTTTCTCTTTTTCATGAAGGGTCTTTTTGCTAGTGCTAGTCTGCTTTTAACATCATTCCTGCTTCGGCCATCGGTTGTAATTTTGTTTCCTAAGTAACAGAATTCACTCACTTCTCCTATTGTATCCAATTCTACTTTTATATTTAACCTACTGTGATTGGTATAATTTCTGCAACATTTCATCACTATTGTCTTGCTTTGATTTATATTCAGTCCAAAATCTACCTTCAGTGTTTTGTTCATGCCATTCAGTAACTTCTCAATATCCTCAGCCCTCTCTGCTAACAAGACAATGTCATCAACAAATCGTAGCATACTGAAAACTTATGCCACATGGAAATTTTTCATTGACTTTCTTCATTGCTTCTTCTACATACAAGTTAAATATTAACGGGGATAGACTACAACCTTGTCTCACACCCTTCTTAACTGATGCATGTCTCTCGTGATTCTCTACGTTTATTATAGCCACTTGATTCTTATATAGTTTATAGAGTATTCTTCTATCTCGATACTTTAGACCCGACTTCTTTAAAATTTTGAACATCTTGTCCCACCTAACATTATCAAAAGCTTTTTCTAAATCAACAAATGCCATAAAAGAATCTTTGTTTTTCTTGATCCGCCCTTCAAGTATTAATCTTAAAGCCAGAATTGTTTCTCTTGTACTGCGATTTTTCCTAAATCCAAACTGATCTTCACCTACTATCTCTTCTACTACTATGCACCCTTTAACAAGTCTCCCTAAGGGACGGCCTCTTCCCTCCAGGAAGTGGACTCTTCGCTAGCACTACCAAGAATATTGCTAGAAACCGCTGAATATGTTTCCAAAGTTCTGATAAAGTACCTCTCAAAACCGGAGAAATGCTACATTAAATTTTCTTCCAAACGATGAAGGCCACTTGTGTTAAGCTGCAATGAGGCTGATCCGTTTTACATTGGTTAGATAAATTGACTTACGTTCTATGTGGACGCTCTGTCAAAGAACTAGGTTTCATCTACACTATAGTCGGCGTCATGAAATTAGACCTGCCATGGTCACGTAGTCTCCACTGCCTCCCCTGCCCGCACCAACCCTCTGTCCCTTGGTTGGGCCGGCGACATTGCCACATTAGCTTTTGCCGGTCGTCCATGCGTATCTTTACACGCGGTCGCTTTATTTCCTTAGTTTAAGGCCTATTCGAGTAATGTTAATGGTGGTGAAGTTCAGGAACATAATCATGCAATTAGTGTATTAACAGACAGAACTAATATTCGTGAACCTGCAGGTCACCTGGGCATTGGAAACCTAATTAAAACCATTGTAGCAGATATTTTAAAGTATTTTTAAGGAATATTACCAATAACTAATACGCAAAAAACTTCGATAAATTACAAACACTGACATGGAGGTATTTGTGGCAGTCATTTCTATGTATAATCGGTCCCTTATATTTGATAAATTAATTTTAGTTTTGTCTTTGCTTTTGAAGTTTTCTCGCGAAATTTGTCATGTATGGTCCATTGTGTACAGTGAAAATAATAATTCTTACAGAAGCTGAAAATAGCTTTTCTGTGGAGGACAGGAAATATGTTTCTCAGTCGTAAACGAACCGACCGACCAGCCGGCACTGGAGCATGCGCTGCGCGCAATCACTCGCGCAAATATAAACTGTGAAACAATCCAAAAGGGGTTGTCTGAAGAGGCTTTGCCTGCTACCAGAATTAATTTCAGTATTTTCTTAGAAACTTTCTCGCCGGAAGTTTTTACGTAAACAAATAAAACGGAAGTTAGTCAGCGACAACATTTTTCATTACACCGCCGAAACAACTAAGCGCTTCGTGTAACATTTTTTTTTTTTTATTCACATGAGTCCCTATTTAATGAATAGAATGTATTCGGTATGAGTCTGTTAACTTTCAGGAAGGCGCATAATTTTTTTGGAGTTATTTCTTAATGTTTTTATTGCTTTTTCCGTTGGTTGAAGTGAAAAAGTATTTTGATTTCTAATTTTCATGGAAACAAATTACTATTTTTTTAAAAACAGTCACACAAATGTTTGGAATTATAAAGCACATCACCTTGTTCCGCATGTTAAGTATTATGTTTTAGAAATTTTTTCGCACTCATTACTAAAAGTTGATTTTTTTGCTGATTTGCAACACTGTTTGGATACTCCGTGGCCTTAACAGGACTAATTTCGTGACTGCCACTATAATATGATTAACACAAAAGTAACTCTGTCTCCCTGTCTCTTTGTTACATCTTCACAATTAAACAGCTAAGCCGATCCACAAGGTATTTGACAAGAACACACTATGTATCATCAGCAAGGACATAGGATACCTTTTTCGGGACAAATAGCGAATATTGTGGTGAACTTTCGAAAACTAAGCGAATAGTGACAGACAGACGGGTAGCGTGTATAAGTATCTGTAATGTTATATCGGTCACTGAGGCTTCGTTGGCTATGTATCTTCGCAAAGGACAGCAAAAATGTTGTGTACAAAACGGTATCAAGATACGTTTTCCCCAGAATGAGACATTATTTTAAATCACAAACAAAAAATCTGCCTGAAGAACTGTGGTAAGAGGTATCCCCCTTAGTTTTTTAAAAATTGGTTCTGTCCATGAGACAGGTTCATATTATACCGACTCCGTGCTTTTTGGGACATATTTTACGATATTACAGCTTCTATATCCAATTCTAGCAATAAAATTCTAATAGGGAATATGCATGAAATTCAAATTTACGTCTAGTATTTTTATTTTGAAACTTTATTAGTGTAGAATTACCGCTATAAACATTTTTTTCCTATTTATTCGATTTTTATTTACTGATTTTGATTAATCAAAAGTGTTAAAAATCAAGGGAATACGTAACTTCGCAAAACGCAACGCCATTGGTCGAATCGAATCGTGACGTCCAAGTACACGAATAGGGATTGAAATCCAGCAAAGGCGGGATCCCGCATCATTAGACAGTCTGGAGGATCCCGCACAAAATTAAGCCGATCCGCAATCCGCAAAAATCCGGCGGAAACGCGTGTCGGTCTGCGTGACTCGCTGCCCCACTCGGTCTCTATCGGATGTATTGCACTGTTTGCCCGTACCAGAGCAGTTGGCATTTGACTCGTGTAAACAAACGTTTGTTTTTGTCAACCTTCGTCATTGGTAATTACATAAATGCACTTTTACGTATTCATCAAAACTTATGTTTGTTTCGAGTACACATTTCTGTAAATTGAGTTATGGTGCGTATTTAGTACGATTTTCTAACTATATAATTATTTTTTAAGTGTCGCACACGTTATCTGAACTACACGGTTACAGCTTTTTATTCACGATTTCATTATTCCCATTTTCTGTATTTGCAGATAAAGTAATTGTGACAATTTCCTAATTTCCGGCTGAAATTTGATTATTCGTTGATATGAAACTAATGATATCGTAATTTTAACGATCGCGTACTTATTTATTTAACAGCTATCAAAAGGATATTGTATATCGTTTGACTTATTGTTTTGGCCGCTGCCTCAATGCGTTTCTTTGACGTAAGCCGCCTGCTTACATGTGTCGCTCAGGCTTTCGATTAATCCCTCTTCTCCTTGTTATTATTTCGACTAAAGTTAAAAAAGGTATAATGAAATTTTCACGTGTGTATCGACGAATTGTGTTGTAGGAACACCATACTTCGACGGCTGCCTCCGCCGTCTTCCTCACGTGTGTAATTTCGTGTGTTTGCAATGAAATCCGGAGATACAACCTATGAGGACTTCACTGCAATCATTCGCCGAGAAAGTCTCCTTTCTTACAAAAAATAATAATTTCCACTCTAAAAACGTCGTTACGCCACATAAGTAAATCTGAAATATTTGACAGTTTACGTGTTGGTGAGTAGTTTGTTTTAATAACATTGAATCGACTGTAATATCAATCAAGGAATCAGGAGATATAACAATGAATCAGGCAAAAAAAAAAAGGCCAAGTCTCGTGCTTGTGCATTGACAAAAAGTTATGAGATCTTGTTCTGTGCCAAATCTACACTCTACAGAGTATATTCACTTCACTTTGTGAAATGGAATGCTTTTCTTGGTGTTATGGAACGTTTATTTAGAATTAAAAAAAAAAAAAAAAAGCTCTGGTAACTTGGCCATTAAGCAAACTATATTTTTAAACTTATGTGATGTATTGTAAGGCACATAATATGACCTAAGACTCAATATTTTCCATTTGTATTATTTATTTAAAAATTGGTTGAGATTGACAAAAAATGTAAAACCTCGAAATACACTTAAGACACGCTAAAAAGTTTTAATTATTATTTAATTTATTAACGTTTTAAGTAACTTATGTTTTAAATTATGCGTTTAAAAAGCTTTTTGTACCAATCCCGCACGGATCCCGCGGGATCCCGTTGGATTGGCGCAAATCCCCCGCGAATCCCGCGGGATTGAAAACACTGCGGGATTGCAATCCTTATACACGATATTATTGTAAACAAAGGCGTAGTTGCTGGGTGTTTTACAATTAGCATTAGCTATAATTTACAGTATTAATTTCCACGAAAGATTTGATTCGTCTTTGGGTTTTAAAACTCGCAGGAAATGGCAGTACGATCGTAAGGTTGCGGTTAGGTTAAAACGCTGACAGCACAAGAAAAATCGAAATTGAAGAATAAACTTTTTCGAAATCTCGCTCGGTTCTCAAGATATCAACTGTCAAAAATTGGCTAAAGGTGTAATATCCTGTGCCTTTGGTGACACATTTCTTCCAGTCTAGGTCTCGTTTCCACCACCTAACCATAACCATTAGTAACAAAACAAATCACCCCTTCTGCATGTCCAGTGTGTAGTCCCTGTAGCTTTGATGAAATGTTTTTTGGTCCAGGCCGCATATTTCATTGGTTTCGTATTATTGTTAATTCAGTAGAGTTTAATAATTGCAATCAAATGACATGCCGGAACACTCCATTGAACCCGTCATTTTTAACTGGCTTTAAAGTTAGTAACATAATAAAGTAGCAGAAAATTGTTTAACTAAATATGTCTGTCTGAACTTTAAAGTTCGTACTAGCTTTGGATTAACTAAACCGAGCGGGGCGGTGTAACGGTTAGCGTTCTCGCCTCGCATTCGGGAGGACGGCGGTTCGAATCCCCGTCCGGGCATCCAGATTTGGGTTTTCCATGGTTTCCCCAAATCACTCCAGGCAAATGCCGGGATGCTTCCTTCAAAGGGCCATGGCCGAATTCCTTCCCATTCCTTGCCCCCATCCTTTCCCGTCTCTAAAGACCTCGATGTTAAAAAGAGACGTAAAGCAGTTACAAAAAAAAAAAAAAGTGGATTGACTAAGATATGATTAGAGTTTTAACAGGTAACGAATTTTTATGTTACATTTCCTAAAATACATAAATATAGAAATTCTAAGTACTTACGTTGAAATGATCTTCACAACAATATAAACAACTAGTTGCAGATCTATTCTCAAAGCGGGACACCACTTTTTTCTTACATTAGCATCTCGCGGGACAAGATACACTTTGTAAGGTGCATTCCTTATAGTATTTTTGCACACAGGTACAATACAGTACTTATAACACGGTTTTCGACCTCCTTCGATATCGACATTAGTTAGAAAACACTCCACGCTATACAGTACGCCAGTGTAGTCGTGTACTTTACACGTCACGGAATTGGATTTCAGTTTTAAAATATTAATTTTGATGTTAAATCTTAATATTTACATCAATGTTATATTTTTTACTGTTATGACCGAATGTAAATAATTGATAAAAAAATACATGCATACACCCTATTCCAGACTTACGAAGTCGCCTGTGACAGCTAGTAAGCGAATTAACAAAAAATCCAACGTTACAATTAAATAGTCATGACAAAATATCGTATCGATGTTATCCGTACAGAAAGAAGATCAAGCGCAGTCTAGCTGATGCGCTCATAGCGATCAATTCCGTGTTCCGGAGCTTAGTCAGTCTCGTAAACAGTCAAGTGAACTTACAGTCCGTCAGTGCAGTGAAGTGTGTACAAAATTTGAATTGCCTAAAGTTATACAAAACTAGGCTTCAATACTTAGCATCCACTGAGAGCCTGGGCCGTGCCCTAACATGGAAGAGCCCCCAGACACGGGGCAAATAATCAACGCGGCACTGCAGCCGTGTTATTTTCCAGAAACAGCCTCTTCAGCCCCGCCGATGATGCACTACCAACAAGGGATCCAGCCACAGCCATCTCATCTTCAGCCGCTCAACTTCCCAGGTAACGACGCTGCTTCTGCAAGCTGCCCCTCGATCGCAGTGTTGAACAATGTAAATTCGGAAGAAAGAACTGTTAAACGTTCTCGCATAGAGGGAAACCCTACTGAGCTACCGAACGAGGAAATGTCCACTGAAACAGTAAACAATCCAGTGAGTTTGCCCCAGGAGTTAGCTACCATGTCATCAGTGGTGTTCTACCCAACTACTTCAGCCGCAGAATTAGATCATCAATATGATAGCCGTGATCCAACCCAAACCACATCAAACGGGGGTACGGGCATGGATATTACAAGCATTCCCGCAGAC
The DNA here is from genome assembly GCA_031002005.1 of Vandiemenella viatica. Lineage (NCBI taxonomy): Eukaryota > Metazoa > Arthropoda > Insecta > Orthoptera > Morabidae > Vandiemenella > Vandiemenella viatica. The sequence continues at coordinate 14,235,153 of JARYHS010007075.1, forward strand.
TGTGAAGGAGTTCAAAGTATATTATCGAACAATCGGAACTCTACTAACCAAAATAGTGTCCCCCAGTTGCCAAGCCCCAACTTAAATTCCAATAAAGATAGAAGTAAGAATAACCGATATAGCCGCACAGACACGGGTCCATACTTAGTCTTTGTGGAAAGTGTAGATAAAAATATTGGTAGACTTCACCCCATGTCAATAGGGAAACTTCTTTATACACATAGCCCAGCACAGAAGCATGACATCATCAATATCATAGCGGCCGGGAGGAATAGGTTAAAAATCGAAACCAATTCAGCAGCTTCAGCTAACTTGTTGGTTCAATCTACAGTTTTCAAGGACAGAAACTTAGAAGCATTCATTCCAAATTCCTGGTTTAAGCCACATGCCCCTATCCATTTCAGGGGATATAACATCATCAGGGAAGATAGAACTGACGGAAAGGGAGGCGCGGCACTCTTAATAAAGGAAAACATTTCTTTCCAACAAATACAGATAAAATGGGGCGTAAAAGAAGTACAGGCTGTAGCCGCGGAAATGGTAACACCTACGGGTGCCTACAATATATTATCACTATATAAACCACCACATGTGAGGGTCAGCTGTAACGAATGGAACCAATTGTGGGCGTCACTTCGTACCCCGTTTCTGATCTGTGGTGATTTTAACGCCCACCATACTGCTTGGGGCAATGACACATCGGACGCAGACGGAAGATCATTATTAAATTCTATAGAAGACTATAATCTAGTCATTTTAAATGATGGCTCACCCACACTAATTCCGACTCCCTACAGACGCCCAACATCGGTAGACATTTCTATAGCCTCACCAAATTTCCACGCGGTAGATAAGTGGGAAACAAAAAGATATACATTGGGATCGGATCATTTCCCAATTTACATAACAATAGGAATGGAATTAAACCCGCGAACTAGATATCATGCTAGTAGTCCCTGGCGTATCCAGGAAGCCTCGTGGTCTACGTACAGAAAGGTCATCTCAGAGGAATTAGCCAATCTTAATCCTAATCTATCTGTAAAGGATTCTTACGACGCTCTAATATCAATTATAAATAGGGCGGCGATGAAGTCGATTCCTCGCCGTAAAAATACTGAAAATTGCAAAAAATACAAAGTGTTCTGGTGGGATTCAGAATGCTCCAAAACAGTAGCAAAACGTAGGGTGGCCCTGAGTAGTTATCGTAAAGTACAGACGCTCGAAAGTTATTTGGAATATAAGCGGGTGGATGCTCAGACAAAAAAATTTCTAAAACGGCGGAAGAAAGAGGAATGGATTAAATATTGCAACGGCATAAATAAGGATACAAGCATTTCAGACGTTTGGAAGAAAATTAGAGCATTAAAAAAATTAAACTCAAATCGACCTGTAGAAGCTGACCCGGTCTGGTTGGAAGAATTTGCAGATAGGATAACACCATCCTCATGCATTACAGCTCCGATGAGCATACCTGAATCGGAAGAGGAACACTCTCATCCAATGATGACCCCTTTCTCTAGAATAGAACTAGAAAAAGCCTTATCAACAAACCAGAACACATCCCCGGGAATTGATAATATCCATTATCCAATGCTTACAAATTTGCCGTCAGAAGCCAGAGATCTACTTCTCCATATTTTCAATGAAACATGGACAAAAAATGAGTTAATGGAGGATTGGACAACACAGGTGATTTTACCGGTCTTAAAACCTGGAAAAAATCCACTACTACAGGCTTCGTATAGGCCAATAGCTTTATCATCGTGCGTAGGGAAGACTCTAGAGAGAATGATTAAGAACCGCCTGGAATGGTGGTTAGAGGCGAACGACTTACTCCCTCAATCACAATTTGGATTTCGCAAAGGCAGAGGGACAATAGATAATTTAACTATTTTGACAACGGATATCACTGATTCTTTTAAAAGAAAAAACTGTACGGTCTCTCTGTTTTTAGACATTTGTTCGGCTTATGATCATGTGCAAATCCCTATCCTAATGGAAAAATTAAAAAGATTGGGGCTTCCAGAGAGGCTAGTGTATGGCATTTACACCCTGTTGGGGGAAAGAACAATCTTCATTCGATACAAGGATCATACCATAGGACCAAGAAAACTCTATACAGGACTACCTCAAGGGGCTATTCCGAGTCCACTATTATATATTCTATACGTATGGGATTTGGAAAGAGTAGTTAATCCAAACACCCGAATTCTCCAATATGCGGATGACATCTGTATATATTGTATGGCGGCTACAATGGAGGAAGCATTATCCAACCTAACAATTACGTTGATGAACATGGACAAATGGTTTAAACGGAATGGGCTACAAATCTCAACTGAAAAGTCCTCAGTGATAATATTCACCAGAAATCGATTAGATCTTAACGAAATCAGAACAGTCAGAATAGGAATCTACTCATTTACAGTTAAATCCAATGTTCGCTTCCTGGGTCTAGTGCTGGACTCCAAACTCAGTTGGATTCCCCACATTACTCAAATAGTTAATTCCTGTACCCCAGCTCTGAACATTATACGAAGTGTAACACGGGTATGGTGGGGTGCAAATCACAACACCCTCTTAACAATATACAGAGCCTTAATTCGATCTAAAATAGATTATGGAAGCATTCTATACAGCAACGCAAATACTCGAACCCTTTCCATGCTGGACAAACTCCAATACAGCTGTATACGAACCTGTCTGGGAGCCATGAGATCGACTCCCACTAACGCCCTACTGATTGAAGCTCGGGAGATGCCCCTGAATATCAGACGAAACTGGCTGGCTAGTAAATATATTCTGGAAAGGCTAGCATACAGGAATCATCCAATTATCTCGAAATGCAAAGCTTTGTATAACCATGGATACATCACAGAGCGTCAGACACTGGCTGAAGTCCTCCACAGTTACAGAGAGTGGGAAAAATTGGCAGACAGAATTATTCCAACGAAGATATTTCCCCCATATGAGTATTATTCCAGCACTAGCATGGTACAGATACCAATATATTACATAACTCCTGAGACCAACCAACATGTCACTTACAAACAAGCAGTAAGGAAATACCTGGACGACAATTGGAATTATTCGTTTTTTATATATACGGACAGATCCAAAATAGACCCAGGGGATGGAGTAGGCTGCGCCTTTTATTGCCCGAGGACCAAGTATCAAGAAAAGTACAAATTACCAATGAATACATCAATTTATACGGCAGAAGCCATCGCTATATTAAGAGCACTTGAGCACAGCTTGACATTGACTGAGACGAGTTTTTTAATAATCTCTGACTCGCTTAGCGTACTGAACTCCATCCAAAGAAAATTTTTGGGCAAGAAAACCAATCAATTTATAGTTAAGATTGTGGAGACATATCTAGAATTGTCCAGAAGAAATAAATCCATAAACTTCCTTTGGCTAAAAGCACATGCAGGGGTTCCGGATAACGAAATAGTGGATCAAATGGCAAAGACAGCCGCTAGAATAGGAGACACCTTAGATATCCAGCTTCCGTACACTGACTACCTCTTCAAAATAAAAACAAAGGCTCTGAACAAATGGCAAACTGAATGGGACTCCAGCAAAAGCAGGAAGGGACATCATTATGGATCGATTCAACCCCGAATACCATCCCGCCCATGGTTCTTCAACTTTCCGGAACATAGAGGCGTCATTTCCACTATAATTAGAATGCGCTTTAACCATGGTTTATTCCCCCAGCATTTACATCGGATACACATCCTAAATACTGATATTTGTGATTGCGATAGAGCAGAAATAGGGGATATTAATCACGTAGTGTTTTCATGCCCTAAATATAAACAAAATCGACAAAGATTTATAAAACAACTCGTCAACTATGGAATACCTCTCCCAACAAGCATTAGCTGTCTATTGTACGGTAACAACGTGACCATATACAAGTTGCTAAGTAACTTTGTAAAGTCAACTAATATAAAAATTTAGATGTGAAAAAACTAGTTGATTGTAAGGATTTTAATCATTGTAATGTCAACAAAAAAACAACAACAACTATAAGGAATTAACAATAATTTATATATCTGTATATTTCACTGTATCATTTGTAATTATGTGTGAGCAATTGTATTTAAACATAATGTGTCAAACCCCTTTAGGGGATATACAAAAATGTTCCTTTCTGAATAATCAGTTTACCTAGTTCTATCGTTTATATTTTACTAATCATGTCAAGTCTTCCTCTCTTACCTAAATGTAAAAAGTTTATATATGTATGTACAAATGGATGATGGTTGTATAGTGCCTAGGCGCTTAAAGCCAAATAAAAATTAATTAAAAAAAAGAAGATCAAGGGCACATAGAGCGCTCTTCGCTTAACGAGTTTCCTCTTTGCGACGCCTCACCTTGGTCTATCTCGAACTGGTCGTCATGTGCACTGCTCTGCACGGGGATGCCGTTCTTGGAGTAGTTGTTCAGTTGCTCCACCAGGGATTCCATCTTCGTGTCCTGCCCAACAGAAAAAAAATCAACCACTATAGGAATCAAATTTGAGCTGATTCTAAATAAATCAACAAAAATTGCAGTCTTGTTGCATCACTGAATCAAATTTTCTGTATCATAATACTTTAACACTAGTATTTGCCCGCTCTTCGCACATGCAGAGGTTTTTTTTTTTTTCCTAGTGCCATTTTAAAAAAAAATTATAGTGCCAATTAATAACGTGCAGAAGCAAAATCTTCGAATCTCATCGAAAATGTTGGTGATTTTTTTCGGCCTAGGTCCTTAGTTGCTATGATAACTGTTTTATGGGTTATGTTTCCGACTTGCAACTAAACAAATGCTTATGATGACAGACACGTTTCGCCTTTATTCAAGGCATCTTCAGTGCCCTAGGTAAACACACACACACACACACACACACACACACACACACACACATATATATATATATATACAAAGATTTTATTTCTCAGATGTACCAACCACTCAACATTCGCTAAACACTTGTTACAACAGAATCATTCACACACCAACATACAAACAGATATGCAAATACTAAAGATTAATAATCACAACAAAAACAAGCTGACTAGTCAGGAAAACCTTCACATACAAAAAGCACACAATAATGGTAAAAACGTTATCAATGAATATATGCACCTAACAAAACAAACCTTGTTCAAGACACTAAAACAGGAATAAATAGCACAAATCCTATAATCAAACATATCGCCACAGAACAGACATAGTTAAAGATCACAGATTGAAAATAAGAAACAGTTCAACAAGACATAATCTTTGGCCCACGACTTTTGGATGTCAACAACAACAAAATAGTTTATATACAGTTCGTGGCCGGTGAAATTCGCTAGAATGCAGCCTAAAAAACTTTGGACAATAGTGGTAGTTCGAGAATAGTAGCTGGTATGGAAATACGAACTTGCGCGTGTTAATGCATATATAAAAACTGTAAGTACCTAGTTAATAATAACATAAAACTGAACAAAAATCAAATAACATCATACTATATTTATATATATACAGGGCGTTCGCCGGGAAACGCTACCCACTGTTAGCGCTACAAGGAATAAACTGCTCCCGGCGAGCGAGTGGTCAGCTTCCGGCATTGTTCGACCGTCGGCCGCGGACTATTTCATAATAATTACGCTTCATAAACTTGTATGTGCTAAGTATTTAAATGTGACGTCAGTTGCGGATCAACAGTGCCATCGTGGACACCCTGCAGGTACCAGTTGCAAAATCTAATCCTAGGCCCCTGGTCTATTTCTGTAATTTTATGCACCACAATTGTTTTGTACGGCTTTAAGTGAACTAGCTTTGTTACTTTCCAAGCTGACGTCTTAGATACGCCTGCCTGCTGCCCTAACTGACTTAATGATTTTTTGGGTGACTGTTCTAGTCGAAAAGCGATATCGTCAATTTTCTCCTCTGTGAGAATACGGTTGACCGACAGTCTCTTTTAGTTAAAAAATGAACCCGTTTCTCTTACTTTTTTAACCAGAAGCAGAATTGTTGATTTAGCTGGCAGTAAATCGCCAGGATATTCGCGACGAAATTTACTGCCACACTTTTTTAAACGACTTCTTCTTCACATATGTATCGTAGAGAAATATTCTTTGTTGCAAACTGTAACGTACCATAATTTTACTCACACTCAAACACGGTACAGATTAGTAAGAGTATGAAGCCCCAAACCAGCCAAACCGCAAAGCAACGTTTATTCACTGCACTGTTGGGGCAGCGGAGGTGTTAAACAGTGCGGTGATTCACGGCGCCGTGTGGCGGGAGTTGCTGGCACCACTGTCCCAGCAAGTTGCCGACGGCAACAGGCTGGGAGGGTAGCGTTTCCCGGCGAACGCCCTGTATATATATATATATATATATGTGTGTGTGTGTGTGTGTGTGTGTGTGTGTGTGTGTGTGTTTGTGTTTGTGTTTGTGTATATGTTTATGTAGGGCAATGAAGATGTCTTGAATAAATGCGAAACGCGTCTGCCATCATAAGCAATTTTTAATTTCAATGGAGCACAGGCTCCGGTGGCAATTTCCCTACACACCCATCTTCCCCCTATCATGCACCTACCTACATTTGCCCTCTACAAATTTTATCTTTAAATTCTTTCAAAGTTTTCGGTAAATTATTCATCATTTCTCTTGGTAACTCATTCCAATCCCCGACACCCTTACCTATAAAAGAGAATCTTCCCACACCCTTGTGCCTGAAATCGAGTGCCAGCTTGTGGTCATGGTCATCTTTTCCCTTCCATGCACTACTTTTCATACTTATTGCAATATCTTTCCATGCCTCATCGTCAGTATATGCCCTGTACACTCCCATGACACTCCTCATCCTCCTCCTGTCTTTCAATGAATCCCATTCCAGCTCCTTTACCATATCCGTCACTGATTGCATTCTGCGATAATTTCCAGAAACAAATCTAGCAGCCCTTTTTTGCACCCTCTCCAACTCCTGTATTTGATACGTAGAATGAGTTGTTTAGTTGCAAGTCGGAAACATAACCCTTAAACGAGATTTTTTTCTGGCTATAATCAGCCTTTCGACTGGTTTGATCCCTTCCTATCTTGTGCTAACCTCTTCATCTCAACATACATTAATCTTACAAGGTATCAAGTTTTTTAGTAGCCAGCGCAGCAGGCGTTCCCGGATGCCGGAGAGTAAGGGAACGGCTGCTACACTCTGCCGAATACGGCCGATATCGGCGAAACAAACACGAGTACGCAGCAGTATGGATTCCGGTTTGCTGTGCGACCGACCTACTCGACCGTCTCTTTCGCCGACCAAACAATTTAGTTTTATTCGATCGAACGCGCTTGTCTCGCATCATTTGTGCATTCGTATTTAGCCATATCGCTGCATCTAAATGAAAGAGTATTATGACTTGTTTTGACATTTCAGTAAACTCCATAAATTATCTGCTAAAACATTTTCGTTTTTCATATTACAGCTCATAAATTTCCGCTTTCAGTTGACAGCAAACCATTCTATATTAATGATATATATACAGATAAATTTTTTTAAAAATATCCAATTTTGAATTGAAAATAGACATATATAAATCAAATGAACTGAAACCCTGGGGGTCACAGCTAGGGTTGCAACCCTTACTATAGTTCCGAATATTGTTCTTTATTTTCCGTAGGCTTACTTTATAATCTACGAAAGTAGTAAAATACGTTAAAATAGTTTGTTTTTTTCCTGACTCAAGTAATCACCTTACTGTTGGATCCTACATGCAAAAATAGTATCCAAACACATTATTAACAAACCATAACTCTTTGGCACATTATACTAGATTGAGCGACTTTGGCGTTTCTGAATGCAATCGCAGTGAAATACGAAAAGTCAGCCACTTTACACTGTACATGTTTGTTTTGCTTGAGGTTACTATCGATCCACTTGATATTTTTCGGTAGTAAAGAATGAAATCATTGTATATTTTAGTTTAAATAGGTACAGACCGTATTTACAAATCAAATATTTGCCAGAGGTGAAGGTAAATATATATATATATATATATATATATTTGCATCCGATCCTATTTTATATTAAGGCCCATAAAAATTGCAACCGAGATCGGGATTTGAGCCGAGGACCTTCTGTACCCCAATCTCATGCTGTAACCATCTGAGAAATCAGAGCAAATTTAGAAGTAATGCGAAATACGCAGTCAAACACTTTTTGTGTACAATATTCTTTATTTTTACTATCTCAAAACACAAAAGTACTTTTATTATTCTATAAAAAAAATAGGGGGTTCTTCCTTTGTGACAGTATCTGATGGATGAATAAACGAAATTTTACGAATGTTTTATAATGACAATCTATCTTTTACGATCATGTGATAAACCTGGAAGTGAGACTGAAGGAAAAAATACACCTTTTTTTAAGGCAATCGACAAAAGGAAAATAACATGTGGCCGTAAAGGAGTGAAAATTTGCTTCTCCAAATCCGCCAACCTGACACCGGACCACACCGTCTAAACGGCGAGGTATTGGTCGGCTCGCTGTGTTGTTTGAAGTAACTTCAACCGAGTGCGCACCAAAATGCCCGAAGTCTGGGCCACTGTAACTACTTCCGTCGGCAGAGTTCCGTTGGTTGTTCGGCGGCAGTCGTTTCGATTGTAGGCGTAAGCTGCGTGGTACCTTGGCGTTGCCGAAGAGTCCGCTCCAGCGCTGCCTGGAGGTGGGGGCGGGGCCCTTGCTGGAGTCTGCGCAGCCGGGGTCCTCGGTGCTCGCGCTGAAGAAGAACCGCGCAGACGGCTTCGAGCCGGAGGAGGCCGCGCCGCCGCGGCTCGAACTCTGCGAACAGGTAAACAAACACTTTGCACGGTCGCCAAACAACGAGAGATCAGTTAAACGAGGTTTTTACTCGCTTTATATTAGCTTGACTTGTTTGTTTGTTTGTTTGTTTGTTTGTATGTATGTATGTATGTATGTATGTATGTAGCGGAATTTTACAACTCCATTTTGACCCACTTCCAGATGTCCGAGCTGGTTGAAATTTGGCATACATATTAAGAACCGGTGACAGTACAAGAATTTTATAGCTATATCCTGCTATTCTCATTACTTTGACAGTAAAAACAGAAAAAATTTGCAAACGTTTTTTGAACCGTTGACAATACAGCAGTCTCTTAGCAACGTCCTGCTATTCTCGTTACTTTGACCATCTCCAGTTTCCCGGCTGTGATTTACGAGCCTTGGTTGCTGACGACGATCGTCTTCCGCTGTCTCCTATCCAGAAAGGTTTCTCTGTCTGCAGTCACTTAACGTGATGTTTAACAGTGAGTATTCGAAACATTACTCCGTACTATTATAGAAAAGTAGCCTTCCACATTTAACCTGCTATTGGATCTCTTGTTCAGTTGACCATTTAATTGTATTTAACTCGTGGAAGTAATAATTAAAAATGAAACTACAACACAAAGATAAAGACAGATTGGAGAAGAAAAGCCAACAGTAGGAAACATACTTTTGAAACTATCTGAACTAAAAAGTTAAAAATAAAATTGTAGTTTAAAAAACTAAAAACACGGTTTCGTAGTAATGTGAACTAAAAGCTAATTTTAGGCTGCGATTCCTAGGTCGAATCTTGAAAAATAGTAATGAACAAACAAATGAGATAGTGTACAAATCTCTTGTGCGTCCACATTTGGACTATTGTTGTGGCATTTGGGATCCGTTTCGTAAGGGGTTGATCGAAAGTATAGAGAAAGTACAGAGAAGAGCCGCTCGATTCGTGACCGCTTGCTACAGTCCTTATGAAAGCGTCACAGAACTGATTAGTAGACTAGGCTAGAGTCTCTGGTAGATAGACAACACACGTTTCGTTTAAACTTATTGGTAAACATGCGTACTCCCACTTTCAATTACGAATGTAGTGAAATACTTCTTCCACCAACCTATTTGTGTCGGAAGGACAGGAAAGATATAATTAGAGAAATAAGGTGCCGGACTGATTCTTATATGAATTCTTATTTCCCTCCTACGATTAGGGATTGGAATGCACAGCAAAGAGATTAGCTTTGGTGCTGAGCACCCTCTGCCATCCACAATTTTGTGAATTCCAGAGTATGTATGTAGATGTAGATCAATAACCGATGGAAACGTGGAAAAAGTGAAAGAAATGATTATGAACGATAGCCGAATCACAATTAGAGAAGCTGATGATGATGTTGGCATATGAATCGACTCGTGCCATGTTTCATGTTTTGGGCATGAAATATGTTGCAGCAAAATTTGTTCCAAAAGCGTAGATTTTAGAACAAAAACATCGCTAAATGAGGTCAACAACGATGCCGAACTATTGAAACGTGTGATGGAACATGGGTTTATGTGTATGATGTCGAAACTAAGGATGAATCGCTCCAGTGGAGGCATCCTGGATAGCCAAGACGAAACAAGCTCGACAAGTTAGGTCAAATGTGAAGGTTATGCTCAATGTGTTCTTCGATTTGAATGGAATAGTGCACCACGAGTTTTTGCCACAATGTCAAGTGATCAGTGAGGAATACTAACTTCAAGCTCAACGGCGTTTGGGTGAAGCAGTCTGAAGAAAACGTCTGGATTTGCGGCAAAACAATTCACGGCTTTTGCATCGCGATAATGCATCTGCTCACACATGCTTGCTTGTTCGTAAACTTTTTGGTAAAAAACCACTGCAATTATGCCCCAGCCTTCATACTGGCCAGACATAGCCCCGTGTGGCTTTTAAACCTTGAAGGGCCGTTTTTTTACAAGCATAGATGAGATTAAAAGTGCATCGCTTAAAGACCTGAAAGCTATCCCAAAGATCGAGTTCCAGAAGTGTTTTGGGGATTGGAGGAAGCGCTGGCATAAGTCTATAATATCTAATGGGGACTATTTGGAAGGGAATGCCATCAATGTAGGCCTACTGTAGACATATAAATAAAATTATTTCCAAAACAATGAAAATTCCTGTTATTTTTTTTGAAATATCTCGTACATGTTGGGGTATAATGAAACATCAGGACTAAGGATTGCAATCCCGCAGTGTTTTCAATCCCGCGGGATCCGTGCGGGATTGGCGCAAACCGTTTTTTAACGCTTATATTTAAAACATAGTTAATTAAAACTTTAATAAATTACTTAATAATTAAATTAATAAATCAATTTTAATGTTAAATGATACAAATTAATAGTTAACAATATTTTAATTGGCAAAATGATACTAAAAGTTTTTAGCATGTCTCAAGTACATTTCGAGGTTTTACATTTTTGTTTTTTAATCTAAACCAATTTTTAAATAAATAATAAAAATTGAAAATATTCAGTGTTAGGTCGTATTATGTGCATTAAAATACATCACATGAATTTAAAAACGTGGTTTGCTTAGTGGCCAAGTTACCAGAGTTTTTTTTTAAAAATTCTAAATAAACGTTCCATAACACCGAGAGAAAGCATTCCATTTCACAAAGTGAAGTGAATATACTCTGTAATGTGTAGACTTAGCTCAGTACAAGATCTCATAACTTTTTGTCACTGCACAATCACGAGACTTGGCTATTATTTCTATTTTTTTTTTTTTTACAAGAATTGTTTTTGTGGGATTCATTATTATATCTCCTGATTTCTTGATTGATCTTACAGTTGATTCAATGTTATTAAAGGAAACTACTCACCAACACTTAAACTGTCAAGTATTTCAATTTTACATATGTGGCGTAACGACGATATAAGAGTGGAAATTATTATCTTTTAGTAAGAAAGGAGACTTTCTCGGCGAATGATTGCAGTGAAGTTTTCATAGGTTGTATCTCCGGATTTCAATGCAAAAACACGAGATTTTACCCGTAAGCGAGACGGTGGAGGCAGCCGTCGAAGTATGGTGTTCCTACAACACCATTCGTCGATACAACCGCGAATACTTAATTATAACTTTTTCTGCCTTTAGTAGAAATAATAACAAGGAGAAGAGGGATTAATCTATAGCCTGAGCGGCACATGTAAACAGGTGGCTTTCGTCAAAGAAACACATTGAGGCAGCGGCCAAAACACCAATAAGTCAAAGGATATACAATTACCTTTTGATAGCTGCTAAATAAATAGGTATGCGATTAAAATTACGATAAAATTAGTTTCCTATCAACGAATAATCAAATTTTCAGCCGCAAAAAAGGAAATTGTCATAATAACTTTATCTGCAAATACAAAAAATGGGAATAATGAAACTGTGAAAAAAAAAGCTGTAACCGTGTAGTTCAGTTAACGTTTGCGACACATAAATAATTATATATTTAGAAAATCGTACTTAATCCGCAACATAACTCAAACTACAGAAATGTGTACTCGAAAATGAATACGTAAAAGTGTATCTATTTACTTACGAATGACGAAGGTTGACAAAAACAAACGTTTATTCACACGAGCCAAATGTAAACTACAAGGGTAGGACAGTGCAAAACATCCGATAGAGACCGAGTGGGGCAGCGAGTCACGCACTGACACGCATTTCCGCCGGATTTTGCGGAATGCGGATCCGCTTAATTTTTTGCGGGATCCGCCAGACTGTCTAATGATGCGGGATCCCGCTTTGCTGGATTGCAATCCCTAATCTGGACATTGTTGTCCCAGTATCGTATGTGACGTCTATTATCAGTCGCTGAAACTGGGAGACGAAGGTGCTTTTGAATTTTCACGTAGACTCCAGCTGTGAGTGTCAGTATTATATGGTAACACGTCGACTTCTTAAGAACTACTTCTCACCCGCGAATGGCCATCTCACGTACACGCAGTACATAGCTGTGCTGTCGGTTGGCAATTTGTTTATCTACGCCTATAATTTACAATTCAAAAATAAAAAAGTGGGTGGCAAAGGGTGCTTTCTATCGAAAGTGATCGCTTCTTTGTGTATCAAACCACAAATAGCTCCAGGGAAGAAATCTTTATATATAAAGATGAATGTTTGTTTGTTTGTTTGTTGGTTAATTGTTCTTCATACAAATCCACAGTTTTCATCCGATCTCGATGAAACTTTGCACACTTATCCTTTGAAACAAGGAGAAAAATACTGTCTACATTTGGTTGAAAATTTATCTGTATAAATAACACATGTTGTCTCATAACTTCGAAATACCGCGATAGACAGACACGTTGGATGTGGACGTCTCCAGACCGTGTTTCCGTGTAGTGAACTGGCAGCTCAGTGGCTAAAGAGCTTGCTTACGAACGTCGTGGTCTCCGGTTCAAATCTCCGTGGAGGCTAAGATTTTTAAAAATTGTTTTTCATCGTAAGAGTCAGGCCTGGGCCGTAGGTTATTTGGATTGAATGTTAAACTGTAGATATTAGAAAAATAGGGGTGCAATGCGAGGCAAATCGTAGGTAGTCTTGCAATTTTGTAGGTGTACACTTTTTTACGTTATAATGATCCCTCAGGTGTTGATCGCAGTCAGTGTGTGAGTGTGAACCACAGTAATATTATTATAAATACGGAAGTAAGTCTCTGTATTTTTGTTACGTTTTGACGACTAAATGGCTATATCGTTGTGATGGAATTTTGTAAGGAAAGCTGTATGAAGGGCACAGGATATTTTTTCCAGTATGATTAACAGTTGTAGTCACGAAATTTTGAGGCCTTATCGAATGGTGACAGAAATATGTTTGAAATTGATTCTCTTCAAGAGACAGGTTCGACGGTACAATGATATAGTGATAATTTTCCTGTTATATTATTCAGACTCGATATTGTTTGGGACCAATCCTTCGTTACCAACAACTTTCTATATTTAATTCTGGCAAAAAAATTCTTAATCCACGCGTACGAAGTCGCGGGTACGAGGCTAGTAATTCATACAAGCATCCGCAAGATACCAAATTTCCCTAATCAGATGTCTCCTGCCATTGCGTCACACTCGTAAGTGAAACTTGTAATTCGCATGTCTGCTAATAAATCCATACGAAATCTATGTCGTTTGTCCGTCAGACAATCCCATCCAAACGTGAGTATCTATCCTGCGACGCTTTCGCAAGCACTGTGACAGCCAGTCATGGCTCTTTTCTGTACTTGTTCTTTACTGCCAGTAAATCCCGTGTCATATGCACCCGAGACCTAACAATAGCCTAACGTGGACGCACGAGAGTTTTGTGCGCTATTTCCTTTGTACGTGCGATGCAACCCTTAAAAATCGATCTGGAATCTACAATTAACTCTACATACGGCGGAAGTTATGTGCAGGTCCCATTTCACATTGATTTGCACTGCTATTCCCAAATAACTGAACTGTTCTGTTTCTACCCCTCAAGAAATGGATTCTTTTTGATAGATAAGCACATTTAAATCTCACTAAGGATTCGCCCTGCAAAATTTGAAGAATATCTGATGGTTTCAAGGGATTTAGAAATATTAAAGAGGGACTGAGCTATACCTGGTGATTCCGTATTGATGTTACAAGGATGTAGCTCCAGCAAGATGGAGCCCCACCTCATTTTGGACTGAGGGTTCTTGAACACCTGGATCAGACATAGTGGACGGACAGAGCAGGTCCAGCACGTTCACCTGATCTCGCCCAAGGAGGGAGTAATAGAGTGGAGACGACGCAAGGGACCTTCACCACGCACTGGAGTGAAGCCGGGTAGAGGGGAGTGGGGTGGGGAGGCCGCCATATTGGTCGGCCGTAGAAACACGGGGAATAGGCACAAACACCTCAAGGGAATCATACGACAACCGTGGCACCGCAATTTGATGGTGGATTATTAAGTAACTCGACGAGACAGATCAGAAATAAAGAATAAAATTTCTTGATTTCCTGCTCAGTTCTCGAGATATATTGTCTCAAAAGTGAGGTGTTTTGGGTTGAAATTCAGAATAAAAATTTCCCCTAAGTCAAATTTGATGATAACTTCTTATGTGACACGACGAGACAAATTGAAAATAAAGAATAAAATTTTTCGATGTCTTGCTTAGTTCTCGAGATATACTGTCTCAAAAGTGAGGTGTTTTGGGTTTAAATTCACAACAAAAATTTCCCCAAAATCAAATTTGATGATAGATTCTTTTGTAACACCAGACAAATTGAAAGTAAATAATAAAAAATTTCGATATCTCACTTACTTCTCGAGATATGCTGTTTCCAAAAGTTAGAAGCTTAAATGGGAGTAGTTTATATTGCGATACGAGATACACGTTGTGTCACTGACAAGGTGCTTATGAAATTACTAACAACTAATAATAAATTTTTTATACCCTTCTGGTACAGGCTGCATTTCAACCTACCCACATTTCCAGTAATATTGCCGCTACAAATCATACTATGTAGACACACCTAAACACATGAAGTTCATCGTCAACCACATTTCTGGTAACAACATCATGTTTAGTAATTCGCACAG
Organism: Vandiemenella viatica; assembly: GCA_031002005.1. Lineage (NCBI taxonomy): Eukaryota > Metazoa > Arthropoda > Insecta > Orthoptera > Morabidae > Vandiemenella > Vandiemenella viatica. The sequence continues at coordinate 14,250,527 of JARYHS010007075.1, forward strand.
CACAAATTATCACAATTAATTTCATCGTACACTTTAAGTGTAAAGTGAAACTTGACTAAAGCATGCAGAATACTGTATTCATTGTATCGCGATGTAAACTTGACCAGCTTAATTTAGACTTCCAACACTTGTCTACAATAAGGCTAGCCTTTTATGTGCAAAGTAGTAACATATGGTGTTTGTCTACGCTACACTACACCAACAAATAAATTTATAGCGATAGGCCTACATTTCAAACACTGTAGATAGATAGATAGATAGATATGTTCACTTTGATCCCATGTGAGAATAATCTCGGGGATGTGGAACAGTACATACACTTATTAGTAATGTCAATATTACTATATAATTGATAATATTATTATATATTGACAACAAGTTAGTTACGACCTTTTACTATAACCAATATTTCCTGTAATCTACAAATACAATCCCTAGTTAATTAATACTTATTCTGTGGAACAGTGTATACACTTGTTACCAGCATCTAACAACCAGTTATTTTCTTACCAACCAGTTACCACAACTCATAAGCAGTCAATTACTTAAAAACCTGTTAGTATCATAATTTTTCACAGCAGTTTTTGAATGCATGCTATCCCATGTTATATATATGAGTGAAATTTTGTAAACAGTGTAATTACTTCATTTGTCAAAAGTTTCAACAGAAAGAAAAACCATATATGATTTTAGTAATTGTGGACAACTTTGTCACCTTCACCTTCCATACACCATATATACTATTTTATCAGTCATTCTTAGTTACCAAATTCCAAGAAGAAAATTCTTTCACAGAGTAAAATGGATTCTGAAGCAGAAACTCTTTCAGTTTGGACTTAAAGTAGTTGGGTTTTTGTAGATAACATTTAATTTCTGTTGGTAAGACAATGAATAAGGAAGCTCCAGTAAATGTTAACCCTTTCTGTACAATTGACAGTGATTTGTAATCCTTGTGAATATTATATTTATTCCTAGTATTATGGCTATATATGCCAGCATTAAGATTGAAGTGTTCAGGATTTTCCACTACAAATGATAGTACGGAGTATACATACTGTGCTGGCATTGTTAGTACACCCAGGTTTTTAAATAGATTTCTGCACGACGTCTGTGGGCTTGCTCCACAAATAGTTCTTATAGCACGTTTTTGCAATTTAAATACCCTCTGTGCTTGTGACGAGTTTCCCCAGAATGAGATGCCATAAGTGAGCAGGGAATGAAAATATGCAAAATATACTAACTTTCTGGTTTCTATATTAGCTATTCTAAATATTACCCTAAGTGAAAATGTTGCAGAATTCAGTTTTTTAAGAAGTTGTTGAATATGCTGTTTCCAGTTCAATTTGTTATCTATACATACACCCAGGAATTTTGTGAAATTACTTTCATTGATTGATTTTCCTTCTGATATCACATTATAGCTGTCCTTTGTTTTATTTTTTGTAACAAACTGAAGTAACTGTGTCTTTTCTACATTAAGTATTAGTTTGTTGGCATTAAACCACATGTTAATTTTCTTTATAGCATCATTTGCTGTGTTTTCGAGGTTTTGTGCTGATGGGTC